>JAVQJL010030324.1:0-31901 GCA_036024295.1 Nannoperca obscura | reverse complement strand
CCCCCCCCCCCCCCCCCCCCCCCCCCCCCCCCCCCCCCCCCCCCCCCCCCCCCCCCCCAGAGAGGAGAAGAAAGGAGAGGAGAGGAGAGGAGAGGTTTAACAAGAAGTTGTGGTGCAAGCAGATTCCTGTTAAGATTATTTTTAGTCTGTGTAATTGATGATTACAGTATTTGTTGCAGTCTCTTAATATAGACTAAGTGTGTCAGACAAATGAATGCTGAAGGAGAGCACTTAATTCTAATGACACATGGATTTGTTACGATTGTGAGGTTAAAATGCAGTTTTATTCCCTGGTATTATCCAATAAATATAAAAAGAAATACAGCAGGATTGCAAAGGCATAAGCTGCCTGCCAAAAAAGGTGGGATGGCATGACAATAGCAGAGATGGGAGGAAGCAGCAGATGCATGAGTGGACATTAAACTGGCGGCAGAGGAGAGACAGAAACTGACTGGATGGATGGATGGAGGGACCTGATAGACAGACAGACAGACAGACAGACAGACAGACAGACAGATATATATATATATATATATATATATAGATAGATAGATAGATAGATAGATAGATAGATAGATAGATAGATAGATAGATAGATAGATAGATAGATAGACAGACAGATAGATGTCCCAGGATTTGTAGGCCTGCTTGGACATTTGGCAGCACGAACTGGGTGCAAATTGGAACATTAGAAAGCACAAGTGCAAATTGAATTGAACCAGGCCTTCTTCAATGGGGATATCTGAATAGGCCCACTCATTATTTCTTCATGGAGTCAGACACATCGGTCCCTTACTTGAATCCCATCAACCTTCCCATCCCAACAGTCAAATACGTTTGAAGAAGTCTGACTGTTCACTGTCCCACTTGTAACCCTTTAAGTTGAACACATCTCCGTCAGCTTACCATCCCTGGTTCCCCGTTGCTCTGGGATAAAACCTGATGTCAGTGTTGACGTTAAACAAAGTGTCGTCGTCCGCGAGGGTAGGAAGGTCAACCTTGTATAAAGGATGTTCAAACAGAGCGGACAGTCGGGAGACACCGTAGGCAGGTGCGGTCCGACCTCCGCTCGCGTCTCCGATGAGCGGCTTGTTGTCCTCCGCCTTCCCCGCCGACGGTCTCATCCGCCCGAAGGACTCGGCTCTGTCCCCGGCGGCGGCTGTGATCTTTTCCAGGGAGTGCGACGTGAGGTTGGAGCTCGGCTCGTTGCTGAAATCCTGCAGGATTCTCAGCGTGTGCTTGTTAGGCCAGCCCGGTTCAGCCGGCGACCTGGCGCGCTGCTTCCCCCAGCCCTGCGACTCCCCGCCCGGGTGGTGAGCGCACTGACAGCCGCCGTCCCCGCTGTCCGCCCGCTTCTCCAGTTTCGGTAACAAGTCTATCATGATGTGCATGGTGCACGCCACCAAAAACACCATGAGTATCAACACTCTGAATTTACGGAACAATATCATCTTTATCGTTGTTTGTCTTGACACAAGAGTAAGCTTTAAGCGCAGCGCACCTTACGGCACCGACATTGATGTCCAACAGCGTTATGCGATGACAAAGCAGCGATGTTGACTTGAAGATTTACTCTGATCATTGCACACACAATGCGCATCAACCTATGTTAAGAACTCCATGATGTGCTCAGTCTTTAATATTATTATTATTTTTTTTATTTTTTATAATAGTCCCAAATCTTCATTCCCAGACAGGTGGACGGAGCGAGACATTGTGAGCACCGGACACTTCACCGGCAGCAGCTCAAGGAAGGCTCTTCATTCATTGCCTTGTTGAACACGATACAGTGTCAGAAGGACGGACCGCTAAATAAATCGTTAAGAAGAGGTAACAGGAGGGAGGAGGAGAAGGAGGAGGAAGGGGGGTCCTGTTAAAAGCACCGATATTCTCCCTCAAATCCGCTTCCTCGAGCTGTCAGCACGGAGTGAGATGTCAAATGTGTCATAACTGTCTTCTGGGGGGAGAAAAAGTAACAGGAGAGATCGATATAGTCCACAAAAAACACAGCCTTCCTGCGTGACTCGATCATTTAAAGAAACGAAAGTGAAAATTCCATTTAGTAAAAAAAAAGAAGGTAAAACATAAAAACAGGTGATCCGCTGAGAGGCTCGGATGCTGTCCGCCGCGAGCCTCGCTGAAGTCAAATCAGAGACTGGCCGGCAGGTGCAGGGATCCCGCTTGTCATTTGTCCCTTTTACGCTGCCTTGTCTTCCTTCCAAGTGTTCATCCAGGGGTGGGTGTGTTAAATATTATGATCAGAGCCCTCTGAGCCCAGCCTCGGTGGCGTCATGAGGAAGAGATTGGCTGCGTCTGCACATACAAGTAGGCACTAGTGACATGAAAGGCGAGCGTCGGGGAGGAAAAGCTGTGGACTGGAACTGTTTGCGGGCTGCAGCTCCTCGGTGCGCAGCCAGAGGGCGTCGGCACAAGCTGAAACACTGTGCTGCTGGCTGCACAATATATGACGTGAAGGACAATGTGTGTGTATATGTACCACTGAACGCCATTCTTCAAAGTGGACAATAGGCCACTGGATGCTAAAGTGGGCTCTGGTGGGACCTAATGGGTCCTTGAGTATGAGCCACCAGCAAAACGAGGAATCATTGGAATTTACTGTTACATTTAATAGAGGCTAGCAGGAGTACAGATGACTGTCCCTCTCCAGATGCAGACAATTATATTGGTGCCGGACACAAAAGTTAGAGGGATTATTTTTAGAGCATCTGTCATAGGCCACTCAATGGGGACTTGCTTTAAAGCAGCTGGTTATTGATAATTCTATTTATATTTTTGGATTAACTGACAATTTGTTTATTGTGATTTTCATTTAAATGCCACAGAGCCCAAATGAAAGGTCATTAAATGTCCAGAACCAACATGTATTCAAGTTATAATGATATAACATAGAGGGAAGCATCTTTTAAGGTGAAATTTGAACATTTCTGACATTTTTTGTAATAACAAACCAAGGAATTATTTATTTCCTGTTGGTCATAGCACAACACTACAATACATACATATATAGATACATAAATAAGTCAACATTCAGAAGTGTCGACTACATTAATGTGATTTCTGAGAATTTGCTCTAACATTTGGACTGGTAGTTGGTATTAAGGCTGAAATATCATCTTCTTCTCCTTGTCCTTGTTTTCTACTTTATGTTCAGGAGACACAGAGCAACATGGAGTTGGACTTGTGTTTTCAGAAGTTGTCTTCCAGCTCTGGTTTGCTCTCCACCAGCTCTTCAGAAAGGTATTTTGGCACTATAGCTTGGACTTTCTCCACCATGCAGGCACATGTAGTACAGTTGGCTTGTCTGTGCCTGTTTGTTGTAAATAGCTGTCTACAGTTTTATTTGGGGTGGTTGATGAGAGCTGCGAGCATGAAACATGTATAGATGATCTATGTGAAGCCTGTTATTTTGGCACAAAAGGGATTTTCACCTCACACACTCAAATGTATTTAGATACATTTAAATACAATTTTAAATGAGGACTCTGATCTATAACGTTGCGCTGACTGTACATCTGTGAATGTGTTTGTTTCAAGTGTGTGTCTCTAGGAATCCTGGCTCCCCTTGCACTTTATTTAAGACATTAACAAGTTTCAAAACTGGATTCATCTCATTTTAATCAAAGACTTGCTAATCAGGTTATTTATCGTGTACAAACATTAATCCTCTCCTGCGAACTTTCTGCAAACCACACCTACCTGCCTTCTCAGAGGCTATATTTTCCTATTTGCTGATAAAGTAAAACACACCTTTCATTTACACTGCAGGGGGACAATTATGGCAGCTGGCACTTATAGCTGGGCTCGACTAGATTTCTCAGACTTTACAGGATTAAGTGAATAAAATGTTTTTAGGTGCCATGATGTTTATTCAAGCGGCCGACTGCAGGAATTCTGACTGCCAGACAAAAATATACAAACACACTCAGAAAATCTATTCAGCCATTTTCTCACAAAGCAGACAGGGTATAAAAATGTGCAATGGGAAGCAAAACATGTCTTCAGTGGAATCACAAAGTAACAAAATGAACAAATTAAACATATTCCTTTGGCTGTGTGTGTGTGTGTGTGTGTGTGTGTTGTGCAAGGCTCACAAAGTGGGCCCAATTGGAAGAGCTTCACTTGGCTCCTGCCCCTTCTCCCAAAGGCACTGAGTTGGAGTTCATGCCACTTCCAGATTTGTGCATCTAAATAAAACAGGATCTTAAAGCTAACAAGCAAACAAATTGTTCTCCCAAAGGCGAGCCTGCTGTCCCAATTCATCTTGTATGCCAAACAAAACACATTGGCACGCGCAGACATGTTAGAATCCACTGATACTAAAAAGGTATTCTGTCAATTATATCATTTGCCTCAGCTCAAAGAGAAAAAATAAAATGTTAACCACATGAGAGATTTGGTCCGTTTTATTAAAAGGGTTGTCTGAGCCTGTGAGCTTGCTACAGTTGCTTTTGGCACACAACATCAATGTGCACTGCCAGCAAGCGCAGACAGAACCTATATCAGCTGATAAAGCATGTTTGTAATTGTTTGCTAGAAGCAACTGCAGCTGTCTACTCTCTAAACCCGTGATATTCCCCCCACTGTCCAGAACTCAATGTTTTTTATTTTTTTAAACTACATTTACTGAAAAGAGGTTTTATTTTCACCTATTGTGCAGTTAGTTAAAAAAAGAGAAAAATATGTTGATTATGAAAATGCTCTTGGCAGCAAAGCAATTAAGCTAACTTGTGGAAAGGGAGATTGAGAGATTCGGATTGCATGCCACTTTAATCTAAATGAATCAGGAATTATAATGTCAAGAAGGTTACAAAAAAGTAATACGCATCCAATTCATCCACAGGACCTGAAGAAAGCAACAAAAATGATGCGTCTCTTTTGCTTTGGATTCATACCACAGAGTCAAATTCCTTTAAAAAGGTAAAACCGCTCCAGAATGAACAATAACTATTTTGGCATTTTATCAAACACCATGAAAGAAATAATAATACCATGTGGTCTTTTAAAATGTTGTATTACATCCTGAAAGATTAAGTGAGACTACTCTGTGTAAGCGCTCATTAAATATGAGTGCTGTTCAATTCTTGAGCAAATTGCTGATATTAAATTAATTGTTTAAACAAGACTGGAGCTACAATTTGCAAATGTGCCCACTGTGCCAAATATTGTGTTGTAGTTATTATCTGCCAGTTATTTAACAAACTATAACGAGTTACAATCTGCTGCAGAAGAATAAACACACTTTGTTGTGTAAATGTCTTTTATGTATCTGTTTTATAAAAACATTTTAATGATAAAATAAAGAAGTTAGTTATTAGCATTCACAGGTAACTAATGTAGAAAAGGTAAAGAATACACCTTCACTACAGCAATAATGTGCTAGTGACAAATATGAGAATAAACATAACGCACAAGTTTTGTTATAACATTTGCAGTGACTCTGCACATTAATATAAAGAGAGTTTAGAAAGTGTGACATATTTTGAAAATAATTTGCCCATTTTGTGGTTAATAACAATTAAAGTCATTTATTTTTAAGCCCCGAATATTATATTTCTAATCTCAACTGAGGGTAAATGAAATGGCAATAGTGCTTTAAGGTTACATAATCCATATTTCTTGGTTCCAGAGCAATTTCTCTACATTAAATGTATTTCCTTCGCTGTTGGAAAAGTAAAGTAACCTTTGAACCGAGGAAGGAAAAGTGACTAGAGATGGAGAAGTTCAGGTACATGGGGACCCAAAGTCATTCTGCATTTCATAGCTGAAGCTGGTCTCATACCATTTTGATTAGCAATGGGTATTAGAGAAGGATTCACCTTGTGTTTAAAATAAGATGGGAAGGGAGGACAGGGAGAAACACATGAGCTAAAACTAAGGATAAAAAAAAAAATCAATGCATACTCGCATGCATACTAAAACATATATATCCATTTTTATCGCAGTGTTCCATAAAAGGCCATAAGCTCAGTCACATCAAGCCCTGTTAGGCAGATTTATGAGCCTGATGATTTGTTAACAACCAATTTCAAGCTGAGGGATGAATGACTGCGCAAATGTCACAAGTATAGAAGTTATAATTGGAGAATAATGGGACAGAGTAATAACAATAAAAATATTGTTTTGACAAATGGCTTTGTCGTTGGGCATGGCTGGTATGGTAAAAGAAGGGAGGGTGTGGTCCACAGAAAGGGAGAGGAAACGAGGGTGTGAGTAAGGGCGTTGAGTAATGACACATTTATTCACTTGACTGAGAACAAACTGAAAATCCATTTCTCTGGGGACACGTGAGATACATCGTGTGAAAAGGGCCCGTTATTGACTGTAAGTGTCTGTACTTTAGGCTGAAATAATTCCACCTCCACTACTAACTCCGTGAAATTTGTTTTTGCCCAGACCTGGCTTTTAATCAGAAAGAAAAAAAAACCCTCAAAATGACTTGTTTTCCTTCATGTGGAAACCTCTGCAGGAGAAACAGTCCTGCTGTGTGTGGTGACGTCAATTTGTGACATTATTACATGCTTTCAGTTTCAATTACTGTACAATAGTGTCAAATGGATTACGCTGAATAGGTTAATGTTACAGGACATACTCTTTTCACTGTGTGATATGAATTTCAATATAACGCACTACCCTGGCACACGGACTGTACTAGTCTTTCATGTGGACCCTGTGCCGATCACAGCATGACACAGAATTAGAGTAATGAGACTACTGGCGTCGTGCGCTGCAGTACAGTGGTCCTGCTGCGTTGATCTCTTTATCTCAAAGACTCAAGGAGTAAAATTGAGCTTGGGATTTTAAATTAGGGGATGGTAGGCTGTGACCTTGGAAGTTAAGGCACAGAAGGGATGGTTGTATGTGCTTTGTGTGATATAGTATGTGTGTGTGTGTGTGTGTGATAGACTGAATGTGCTATTCCTAAAGGAGACATGAGTAACTACTGGGCCATCTATCATCAGGTGGTGAACTCTCATCTGTCCATCATCTGCTGACAAAGTAGTTGACACCTTGTTGTCACCCAAGGCCCCACTTCATGCCACTATCAAAGGCCAGGTGATAGATGTCTGCCTATTCCTTTTACACTGAGGTGGCTATCAATATCAAATGAGTTCAGCTTCCAGGATGATGGATGATGAAAACTTTGTCATTTTATATGCAAAGACATACATAAAAGTCCCAATTTTCCACACACAGTTTATTAGTTTTTTTCCCTGGTATTTGTCTGAGTTTCCTTCCACAGTCTGAAGAATTGCAACTCAGGTGAACTGAGGATTTAAATTGCCTGTAGGTGTAAATGTCTGTGTGTTAGCCATGCGACAGGCTGGAGACTTTGTGCTGCCTTGCCTGCACCAAGGGCATGCTGGGATATGCTCCATATCCCCTATTGGATCCCCAAATGATGGAAAAGTCGAAATTATGAAACTTGACATAAGTGAGCAGCACAGAGCGTGTTTACTGACCCCGCTGAGAGATTGGCAAAAGAAAACAAAAGTACAACAAAGGGAAAACATTCACAGTCTACCTTTCACTCTACGGAGTGCTTCCTCACTGAGAGACCATTTTCATATTTTGCTCTCGATTCAACATTTCCTGTGAGTATCGCATGCTCAGCCCTATAGTGTTATTTGGGCACACAAGATAAATCTCAAGCATAAGACTCTCTTCTCTCTGTTGTCGCCTCTGTGATTTAAGCTGCTGCCTTCAAAGTGCCTAAAGGAGTTTTCTCCACTTAGCCACTCACCTTTAAGAAGAGTTGAACAAGCTGATGAGAAACATATTGGCTATATTGTATATGTTGCACCTGGGTCCTTTTAGTAACATGTTTCCTACTCACCTAAATCACTAATATAAAGTAGATGTACTTATTGGAGAAAGCGTGCCTATAATGTGACTTGACCAAAAACATATTGGATGAAGTAAGTGTAAGTCAGTGTTAATGATCTTGCCTTGAAGATATAAAAGTGTCTGCAAGACTGTAAGCTGCTGAATAGGCTAAGTGTTACCCATTTCCCTGCTGGCGATGAGAAGTTGTATGAGAGAAACTGTAATATGACTCTGTTTTTTGTTAACTTGAACCCCACTCATTATTAGAAATCAAACAGCTAGTATGAGCTTATTGATGCCTGCTTGCTGAGACTCTTGATTGAACATCGTGAACTCTCATTGTTGGGCCTAATATCTGACTAATTACCAACTAAAGCATCATCTGCTAACACACCTGGAAGAGGGACAGAATGACAACGGAGTGGGCCGCAAATCTTTTCATTGGGTTTGGATTTGTTCATCAGGGGTCAGAGTTTATCAGATTTATTATTTTTCAGATTGATATGTCTTAGGATGTGTGTGTGTGTGCGTGTGCACGTGTGTGGTAGTGGTTTCATACAACAAAGGGTTGGTGAGTTTAGGCGGAGCTAACGGCCTGTGCCCTCAATTAAGCAGCCTGCAAACGAACAACGAACATGAGGTGAGAAGAATATGTTTTCAATTTCCATTTGACTTATTGGTCATTACGCTTATCACAGGAAGCTGTTTTTCATGACTTTGTACTTGATGACAAAGGAGGAAGTGATTTATTGTTGTTGCACCTCCAGCTCCTCATTCACAATGCATATTGTTAACATGGAAATAACATTTGCCGAAGATCACATTCAGCAGCTCGGAAGGTTAAATTAACTCCTTGTCTAAAGCTATGACAACAATACGCCAACAGTGAGAGGGGACAGGCCTGTGACCACTCACTGTAGCAGAACAGAGTGTTATATTTCAGTAAGGTTATTGGTAAGCTGGGTTGCAGTGGTAATATGCTGTCATATTAGCTTTCTGGATGTCAGAATGTGATGCCTCAGAGGAGGATCATGGGCTGTATCTCCTCCAGCAGAGCTGAAGCTGGAATACTGCTCAACCAAACAAAAGTAATGTGCATGAGTGAATAATGATGATATTGTTAGCGAGGTGTCACTTCCAATAATACATGTTTTGGATACTGCCTTTAGCTTGCCATACAAAAGTCTTAGAGTCGCAGCGTTTCTGCCTTGTTTTTGGATATTGTGGAAATAAAATCCAGTACATGGAATACAATTTTGAATTGCTTCCTATGGCCAATAAGCAAATCAATAACAAATCCATGTCCATTTGGGATATTGGTTTGGATCAGTGCAGTATACAGTGTGCAGTTGCAGCGATTGAAGGAATGGTCCAGTCAAAGGCCAGTGTGGTCACATAAATGAGGTAGCTGTGCTAATTTCAAGGAGCTGCGTCAATGGGACTAAAATAGAGCAGCGCTTTGTATTGTTGCTATTTAGCGGAATTTCGGGAGCAGGAACACCCCCCCCATTACGTCAACCACGTCACTACACCATTTCCGTATAAATACCCTACGCAACCGTCCCTTGTTAGCGCTCGGTTAGTGCGCATGGCAGCTGCTAGCAGCTACCAACCTCCAGCAACCAAAGCAGCTAGCACCGGCCGGGACGCCAGCACAGGGATGCCGGCGCTCTCAGCCATCCACCGACCACAGTCAGTTAGCACCGGCCAAGACATCTGGCACCGGGATGCCAGGGCCCCAGCCACCAACCTCCACCGACAACAGCCACTAGCACCGGCCGGGACGGCGACACCGGGATGCCGGCGTCCCGGCCGACCACCGACGACAGCAGCTAGCACCGGCTGCGGAGTCCGGCACCGGGATGCCGCTCTGTCTGTCAGTTTTTGGTTTTTTTTACTATGCCACCTCAGTCTCCCACTTAATTTAAATCATGGGCCGCGAGTCCTTGCAAGCATATCACCGTTACATCCGATCAGATCCCAAAGATCTTAAATCGGCTTCATCTCTTCTCCAGTTATTCACTAGACTATAACATTTTGGCGTTTCCCATGTACATGCAGAAAGTTTGGACTGTTGGTGCAAAAAAATTATGAGGGGATTGCCAGAACCAGTAGGATATATCCTCTGGGGACCATGAATGTTCACAAAATACTCAACCATTCAGCCATTGTCACTGACTCAAGATATTGGTCAAGGTCAAATTTTGAGGGGGTTACCAAATTTAATAGGAGTTGTTTGCTGGGGAACCATGCTGAATTTTCGGCAATCACGCCGGTAATTTTCCCTGAACTAAAGTGTTAAAAGTGGATGGACCGACCACTATGACCTGTATATGGAATTGTATGTTACACGCTATATTTAAAATAGTACTTTAAAATTGTACTGTGTGTTCTGTTTCCAGTCGGTAAGATAATAAGGTTATCTTATAAAACAATAAGATAACCTGGAGATGGTTTCACCTGCAGTGCCAGGTTAGCATGACATGTTGTGGGTCAGTACAAAGACCAACCATGAGACTGGTGGGATGATGATGTGGCAATCCTCTCCACTGATTTCATTGTACGTGCAGAATGTCTGCACCAGGGCAGCCACTGGCCCTCACTTCCTGCTCTTGGCTTTGGCTAATTTAACAGGCTGTTTGTTACACAAGAGCTTGGCATGGCTCTGGTTCTGCTGCTGTGTTCCTCATGGGCCACATCCTGTTACCGCTCAGCTCCCACTCGCTTGTTGACACACAGGTCATTGCAGGGCGTTGGCCATGCTTCCAAACATTCAGACCAAAAAAGACATGGCAGACACACAAATATAAGAACATACACACACAGAAAGACACAGAGCCCAGCTTGTCAAATGAGCAACAGGCTCATTACAGTGTGTGTGTGTGTGTGTGCGTGAGTGTGTGAGCTGGTGACTCTGCTGCTTGTAGGATATGTTATGTTTGGCCATGACTTTTCATCCCGGAAGCCCATAATTAGACAGCGCTGGATGCTGCCAAGGAAGGATGAGGTTAAGGAGTGGGAGCAAGCGGCCAGTTTGATCGGTAGTTTTACACAAGCACGATGAGGAGAGTTGAGGTTTAATTACAGGAGTGACACCCCCACTGGACCTTGATGACACGCTTCCTGTGATTGCAGGAAATGATCTGTATCGATTGCAAGAGGGGGAGAAGAGTCATGTTTAATTGCATTAGAATAATTGCCTATTGGCAGAGGTGAGCCCTGTCCATGATGATGAGGCTGCAGTGTGTCAGGTGTAAAACCTCTTCACGCCACAGTTCTCTGAAAGTTGTTTAACGCTGTATAGGTGCAATTCATTCAAGACTTTTTCAGTGTTTGTGTAGAATCTCAGCCAGTGTTTTGGCACCATATTATTTGCTGACATTGCTTAACACAGATCTAGAGAGGTCCATATACATTTTTTTATAGTATTATTATATACTTTATATATATATATTTAGTGTCCCGCTTATTGGAAGCCTGCTCCTCACAGTACGATGTGTAAATAATTCCTCCTTGTATCCCCATTTGCTGTCCCACACAATCCTTCTCTAGGATTACCTTCCTCCAAATTTCCCATTACCAACCAATTAAATTTGAGTTTGAATATGATTGATCTATTTCCTGGTGACCTTTGGGTCACCTCGGGCAACTGTCGATAGCTATTTGAGGATGCGATGTCAGGGCTGGCTCTGTCCATCGATCTTCCACCTCCCTCTTGAGAAATATAAACAAAACCTTATGCTAACTTGTACTATATATATATATATATATATATATATGTTCTGCTGACTCTGTTGTAGCTAACAATATTTATCATCCCACGCCTAATCAGTTTTATACTGAACACCTGAATCACTACTCCTATCTCATGCTTAATAAAAAGAAAAGCAATACAAGACAAAAGGAGGAAAAACAAAAAACACATAATATCTCTCGGGAGATGCTACTATAGTGCACCAGCAAATAACGCTAGTGTATAATTCATCAGAAATAATAGAGCGGGCACTTTTTGGGAGCTTTCAGACAAGACCACAGTTACAGATGTGGTTTGTCGTGTGTGATTTGTGCTGTCACCAGCATCTTAGGTCCCTGCATGTTTCACTCTCTCTCTCCTACAGTGTTTTTGTCCCAGAGACTTGCTGGTTATGTTTCGAGTGAATCCAGACAGCCTTGATCTTCGGCCAGGGACAGCAGCTATGGGGCAGTCAAGGCCACAGAAAGTTATCCTGCTCCCAGGTCAGTGTGGTCTGGAAGCCAACACGGGATCACTGTGTAAACAAGTGGTTTTAGTTGGAGGGGGGGGTGGGGGGGGGGTGGCTCAGGGCAACCGATACAAGGGCGTGTGTTTGTACGGGTATGCATGTGTGTGCATGTGCCAAGAAGTCTTAAAACTTTGGCTGGGCCCATAGCATGCTGTCTCCTGGAGCTTCTTTAGAAAATGTTGACTGCTTTATGTCTCAGCTGTGGACGAATGTTTGTGTTATATGTTGGAATGAAATATTCATTACTGGATATAATCTTCAGGCCTGTATATGCTGGGGGTGGGAGGGCTGTTTAAACACATGTCATCAATATCATTTCTCCGGATTGCCAGTGACAGGCATTAGTGCACCGTCAGAAGAAATTACTGTATTAAACTGTCCTTCATGCATATTCATGCTTGTTCATTACAATGAACAACAGACAAAATGAGCTTGGTATCACCACATTAACATGCAATGCAAACAGACAGAATGATTTTGATATAATCAGCTTAAGTATGACACTGCCAACTTTAGGAATTACTGTATGACAGCTTATTTGCATAATGGGTGTCCTCACACAAATCATTAATCATTTCAGATTATGTCAATCTGTTTGTGAAGACATGAAGAAAATCACGACATGTGTCTTGCTTTTAGAGGAAAAATTTCACTCCAAGATACACGTATAATGTTACATGTCATCAATATGACAGGAAGTGATGAGTTAAAGCTTTAAGTTTCTAACAAACTGAGTGACGCAGGCTTTCAGCCTTGACACAGCTGAGATAGGATTACCTTGCTTGTTGCTAACACAACACTGGTGTGTGTTGTTTGTTTGTGACAGTCAGTTGAGGTAAATGTTCTGGGCTTTCTGTAACTCAGTTTACAATGACAGTACAACGGTACAATAAAACAGTAGATGTGACGTGTCATAATACCAATAAACAAATACGTTTTTTAATTCAAATTAATGAGACAACTGTGCCTATCTAAAATAACCCCCCCAAAACCCCAAAGATTCTGGTAGAAATCTGATTATTATAGATACAAGAGAACAAATCATGCCTTCAGTCATGAAGATAATCTCATAATTATTCACTTATATATATATATATATATATATATATAGCTTTGGTCTGTGTTGCTATGTCACCCCTAAAAGTCAAAATATTTTCTTCTTCAACCTCAAAGACATTTTTAAACAGCCGTTGAAAACTCCATCATAATTTACAGAGGGTTTGCACTGGAAATGGTATTTCTACAATTCACTTTTTTTTCAACTGGAAATTTTCAGACTAAACAGAAAACTACATTCTGCTATTAATAAATAAAATATGAGGCTTTAGTAATATGAAATGAATGAGCAGTCTAGGATGTATCTCTCTCTATCGCATTCCAACTTTGGATTGGCTTATTGCCCGTCTATATATTAGATTACAGCTCTCATAAAGGAGCACAGCAACATGTTAAACAAATGTATAATCTCTTCCCAACCTAATCTAACCATCTGCCCTAACCACTTTATGTTGCTGTTGTGTCAATATGGAAATCAGTTTTCTTTTTATAAAGGTATGAACACTGATTATATGAGGCAGTTATGAATGAAATGTAACCCAACAACAGACCCAGTTTAACTCCTAGTCCTCTGAGCTACAGGTTTGACTCTGACCACAAAATAACTACACTTCAGTTGCTGCACATTTTTGTATTTTTCCCTAATATTTCAAATTATATTGAAAATAAGTCAAATAATACACAAAAATAAATTAACAAAGTATGATAAAAGTATGTACATTTTTGAATTACTTATAAATCAGATCTTTTGTGGACATTGTGTGGATTGATGTAGCTTAAATTGCACTACAGGTTACGTGATTAATTACAGAAGAAAATGGAGACGTGTGGAGATTTGCTGAAATAATGATATTACTGAACAATTAGCCACTTTGTTCAGTACGTAGTAGCATTGTAGAGTAAATCTTAGGGAGGGAGTATTTAAAAAATGTAATTAATTTACATTGATTGGAAGAAATTATTTAACAATCATACGACTGTACACATAATTTTTTCACGTCCTGAGTTATTACTGGTGTTTTGATTTTTCATTGTTACATTTTAATTCGCCAAGACATACACAGCTGGTAAGCATATAATTAGCACTGAGCTCATTTTTCTTCTCCTATTCTCATTTTATTTTTCTACAAATGTTGTGAGTAATTGAACAAGAGATCTCCCATTCCTTAATTGCAAACCTTTTTTAACGTGCAGTCTAATCACTTCAGGAAAAAATACTGTTAGGAAATTCTGTTGACACTACTTCACTCTTACTCAAGTTCACAGTAATGTCTAGGGATCATATGTCCAGATCTCTTTTCCCATAAATGCACTGTATGTATTACAGCATTTAGTTTGTGTAACTGTAAAGGTCAAAATATGATAGCAGCAGCAATGGCTAAGAGCCAGTAGTGCAGCAAACTATGTTATCACCCACTGCACCATATTATTTTGACATGATGTATAGACTATTCATAATGTGCATAATTAATATTTCATACATTACTGCATACTATACATATTTCATGTACAACATTCACTAATGTAGTATAATTTGAGTATCTCAAATTAACTTTATACGACTTGCTGACAAAGCCAGGAAATGCCCTCCAGCCACAACCTCCCTCCCCCTGAGGTTGTCCTACAGGAGTGTAGTCCTAAATGACTTTATTTAACAGCACCGTAGGCTGTCCTTATGCTCTGTTCCCCGTCCCTCCTTTCCTGTCGCCTCTGTCACAAAGCTGAGTGAGCTGCACTAATGTTTCTCCGGTCCACTGGGAATAAATTTGATAGACTGGACAATGAGTCAGGCCCGACTACAAGAAAATGTGTTCATGCCCGCTCTGAGAATAAAGACGGGGATATTTAAATGGACTGACATAACCAAAAGAGTATTCCGTAACATTTTGCAGAGTAATGCTTTCTTGATAAAGAAGAAAATACAATATAAGTGAGTGTTTGGCCTCCTCGGATTCATTTGTTCAGCTCGCTCTACACTTAAACTGTACTGGAAGGCACATTAAAACGTCTTTTTCATTTTTGAATGCGGAGACTTCGATGAATCTAATTAGCATTTATAGATTCATTGAGGAACTTGATTACAGCTTTTAAAGTCTGCAGCTGGTCATTATGCTAATCTAAGAGCCCTCAGTGTGTACTTGTATAACCCTGCCACGCAATGAGTGCTGTTTCATGATAAGGGGGAATAAAACACAAGTGAACTAACTTGCTCTTTAAGCAAAATAAATAAATAAATAAATAAACTCCCATAATTCTTTGCTATGGGACTCAAAACAACAGGCATGCCTCGCAGATCCCGGGTACGGTCAAGCCTAAAGTCAAGAGTTAATCATTAACTGTAAGATCACTGTGACGAAGGGGCAGCTGATAACAGTGGCTAGTGGCTAAACTAAATTAAAGAAACTAAAAAAGATGAATTGATTAATACAATACCGCAGGCTGCAATTATATGTATTATATGCAACTCTAAAAAACAAATTTATATTGGTAATCCTCACAGCTCAAGCACTACAAACACACAGGCAGCATAAAAACAGCGCCTTAAAAATGTGAAATTATTAATAAAATAGCAATTGTGTTTGATTGTTTGCTTTCTTTTGCTGTACCCCATTACACCCTCCACTGTGTCCTCCAAACACTTCCTATCCTTTGGTGATACTGCACATTCATATTGTCTTTGGTCTGTTATAGCCCCCACAACCTAATATAGCCCCGTACAGCAAGCCAGAGAACAAGGTCGAACACGCACCAGGGACATGTCTTCACCCCGGGCTAATTTCTTTAATTCTTAAACAAGACGCGCATGACAGAGAATTAATTTTCTGCGTAAACAAGTTAGTTTTTTTCCCGGGGTTGTTTGGTTGCCTTTTTGTTGGAATCTGTGCATGATTAATAATGCTGTCCTACACTTTCTGTTGAGGAATTTAACAGAAAATGGTAAAAAGGAGCATACGAGAGTGGACTAAGTCGTGAGTGTGTGTGCTTTGTGTGTGGTGGGCTAAATATCAAGAGCTTTGTGTGTATATTTACCACACACACACACACACACACACACAAAGCACACACACACACAACCACACACTGGTGAATGGCAGTTTTCCAAGTGCAGACACATGCGCCTTTGCATTGTGTCCTCTTGAATGTCACTGGTGTGCCACAGACCACGTGTCCCTCCATGCTGCAGATAATGAGCGTATTAATATGTACATACCCAGCCAGGTTAATGCCTGCCTGCCGCTCCAATTTCACGGCCCAGTCTCAGATCTGCGCAGCTTCCGCGCGAACCAGTAGGCCGCGGTTTCTCTCTATCAGATGAAGGAAAGAAAAATATAGTTCTGAATTATTGAACAGATACTTGACTGACAGGCCGGCTGATGAAACTGAAGGGGAAGGAAACAGAAAAGGAAAAAAGAACAGAAATTTGTATAGTGAAGTTGACTGATGCTAAAGATAACTTCATGTGAGGGGTTGATACTGAGCAATGCTGACAAAAAATATGGCTACAAGGGTTGTGGTGGAGTGGACAAAATTGCTTCTCCTTTTTTTTCTAAAGTCCAAAAGTTATTCCAGGCAACCCATCAGAGATGAAGTCTTACCTTCATAACTTTCAATCTGACTCATGATATCTATTTGACAGTCGAGCTCATCAATTTTGCTCAACCGCTGTGTGTCTCAAAGCAGATAGAGTAGAAAAGCTGGCTGTCTATTGAAAACAGAAATGTTCCCCAAATGGTCAATATTTTGAGACGAGCTCATTTCAGAAACATCCGCAGGTATTTGTCAGCCATTAAGCGTCAGAGGAACATTTCCAGCTAAAAGCCATTGCAAATGTCAGACAGATAAAACAGTTGCCATCCAAGGAATCTCTGACAGACTGTGTGATCAGACTAAATGCTGCAATGTGGTAGGTGGGATTTTATGACTGCGTGTGAGTGTATGTGTGTGTGTGTGTGTGTGTTGTCCTGTCTGGCTCTGTACAGTACATCTGCATGTTTTCTGACGCTGAGATCCAGACATACCGTATATCTTTTATTACCAGTTTTAAATCAGATGTCAACACAGAGAATATTTTTACCACATCGTAAGTACAACATAAAAAAAAAATCTCTCTGTGAAACGCGATGAACAGTGACAACTTGATTCACTGCCTCTGTAACAATTTCAAATGTTTCACTTGATTTAGTCCCTCATTTAACATAAACACTGAGATGTTCTCGTAAGCAAATTGAATAACGTGTTCTACATTACATATTTATGATAACGTTTACAATGTATTTTAGTGTTCAGGTGAAAAGCTATTCTGATTCCAAGCATCACTTTGTATTGTCTACAACACACCTACATACACCTCAAGGCTGCTGTCGAGGACTTTGCACAAATACAAACAAGAATACAGATATTCTTCACATTATTTTCCTCCTGCAAATAAGCCGGAGCAACATCGACTGAAGCCAACAATTCGGAATCTAATTGAAAAGTTGAACCTCTGAATCTCCACACAATGAAAAACAACCCTCTTGGTTGAAATGTAACTGATTTTATTTCTACATGGCTACAAAAAATTTTATTTTAGGAAAGACTTATTTCTTTGCTTCAATATTAGATTATTAGATGGATGTTGGCCGTGTTAAATCTCTCTCAGTCAGCTTTAAAATATGAGAATTGTCATTGTAAAACTACATCTTTGACCCACAGGACAACCTTGAGAATAGTACTCAGAGGGAGTTTGTAATGAGAATTTCACCATCAGCTGCCTAATTTATTGCTAAATAATGTTAATTTATTTCCATAAAGGACAAAAGCCAGATTCAGCCTTCATTTTAAACCACAAGATTAATGAGAGTTCTTTGCTTTTTTTTAAACTGTGAGACACAAAATGTGTGTGTCAAAATATTACTACAGAAATTCAAAGATTATGTAAAATGCAGGTACAGTGTCCATGTATTTACTGCAACCTGCTAACACTCTAACAGGTGTCTTTTTCTAAAACTGAGATTTCATCTTTTGATTTTCTTCAAACAAGTTGTCTTTTACGTTATCGTTGCACAGACAAAGAAGATCTGGTAGTGTAAAGTTAGAGTGACACGCCACACATTCACTACTGATCATTCAATGAACCAATCACAGGGTAAACTTTGGAGATTCTAACAACTAAATTGCTGTTTATATTCACAGCAGTCTGTTAAAAATCCTTCTCTCTCTGGTCTGCAAAGGAAGTAACGAGAAACTTTAAAGCTGCTTTGTATCAGTTTGTCATACTCTTTGCTTCACAAACCAAAGGAGTTTGAAATAAAAGGTAAGATAATCATTAATTTACATAAACAGCATTCCCTACAAAATGCCTGTTCAGTCCAAACACGGTGAGTCAGAAGCTCTGCTGTATTTCCTCCAGTACAACGCCCCAGCGGTACACCCTAATCAGGAAACACAAATAAAAACAAACATGAGCTTGGCTGGAACATCACTGGTGATGTCAACACTTTCCATAACTACACACAAGTTTGTAGCAGCCTCTCGCAAAAACACAGACTGTACAGCTGGTGAATGGCAGACAGCAAACACCTAAAAACCTCTGTAACAAACATATTTGATCTTTCCTGCAGATGTGTCATCAGGTAGCGGACGGCTGACTCATATACCAAAGCAAGTGAACAAATATATGGGTCTAATGAGTCATAAAAATGTAGATTGTACCGGTGAGAAATGTGTCTGTGACAAATGGCATTCAGTCTTCTTTTATAACAGAATTGCAGATCCGCAGGAGCTTTGAGACTCTCCGAGGTGTGTCCAGCATTTCAATGCCTTCTGAAGGACAGTGTGGAATTGGCTTTTTGAAAGCACATATGGGGATTCGTTCCAGCCTGCAACAGGTTATATGCATCTACTCCACTGTGGTTCATCGGTTTCCTTGTACATTTTATTTGTTACATATATGTATACTGTATACTTTATACTATACACTTTTTGTGCATTTGTTTGTATCTTGTTTGGGTGTTACAGTTACAATCCTAGACTTTTTGTATCATATAGGTGAATTTAGTTTGTATCGCAAAGGCTAAACTTAATAAATTGCTAACATGCATTAATATCTCCCAGTAATGAAGAGTATAGTATATATTTGGGTCACTCTAATCTTATTTTCTTTCTTTGATAGTTTCTCACACAACTGAGGTTTGCATCCAATCAGCTCACAAAACAAAATACATGATACTGTCTCTTGTGAAAAAAGTTCTGGTTGAGCCCAACTATCTTGTAAGGAAATTGTTATTCACAAGTGCTTCAAGTGTCCAGATGATGTCATACATGAAACTATTTGCTGTAGACCATTACTGTTAACAGAGGAAGCAGCTATTCTGTTAATGGTAAACAATGTGATAATCAGTAGCTAGTTTTCTGTCTGGTGAAAGTCTAATAAGTTGTACCAACAAAGTTGCCAAGCAGTGAAAAAAGGCTATAATATGTCAAAGCAAAGGTTCTCATCCAGCCCTGATAAGGATCTTCTACTGTACAGCATTAAAACATTATTTATAGAATGAAACTGTAGCCGCATCTTAAATTCATCAGTTGGTTTTCATTTATTAAAGGTTTAGTAATGTGTCAGTTAGGTGTAGGTTGAATGGATGTTTGTTCGCGCTGCATCTACTGAAATATGGAGATCTAATTTAAATTTGAATAATGAAAAAAACAAACAAAAACAAGATTTGTGTAATCCGAAATTTGCAACTCTGTTGTGCGCCTATTCAGAAACAGTATCCATAATTAGCTGAGCTTTTATTCCCCTTAGACCGAGATTTGTACTGCAATCTGCAAATATGGCCCCTTAAATCTGACCCACTACCAGGCGAGGGCACCAAGTTGCTTTGGTCTCTCCATGATGTCTTGTTAATGTATGTTTTGCAAAGCAGGTCAAATCTTATTTTGCATCCACAAGTCCCAGATAAAGTCTTGATTTTATTACATAATACAGTATGCAATTACATTTACACATCACTGAAAAGGTGACATTATATGACCAATGCAGTGGACTGGACTGCAGAACGTCTGATGATTATGAAGTGGGTTCTTTTTAAAAAACAATTCAGTCTGAACAAAGCAAGCACAAATAGTTTCATCTGAAAAATCAGAGATCAAAATGAAATAAAGACTTTTCCTGCATTGGTAATCAAAGGCAAATCCAGATAATGATATCTCTATGTGCCACTCTACAGCTCAAAGCAGCAACGTGTATCGCCTGTAGCGCTGACCTTTCAGGAACCCATTCTCTAGCACACGTATTTTACACTTCAAAGTAAGCAGTTAAATTATTCCAATTAGGCCCGCAGCTCTGTCCTGGTCGTACCAATCTGCTGATGAAAGAACTTACCGAGCCTATTGTCCCCTCTCAGAAACTCATATTCAAATAAATCATATATCCTCATATACGTACTGTTTAGGAAGAGTTCTGACTGTCTTTGCAGAGCCATGCACAGAATTTCGAAGAGTATCCATTGTTAGATGTATTGTTTCAAACGGAATGATGAAGACGAAGTTCTGTAATCCAAACACAGAGTAAAGATATGGCTTCTCTTAAATGAAAAACACTTCTGTGACTGATGACTTTTAGAGCACTGTAGGATTTATATTTATGGCACCAAACAGTCTGGTAAAGAATACGACCAGATGGGAGCTTATTGGAAGCGTTTTACCCCTCATGGATTTTTAGACTACTCTATTGATTTCGTATGCATTGCACCAAGGCTGGCTGAAATAAACTGCATGCTGTTCACGCTAGTGGAGTAGGTCTCTTCTCCACAGTACCGACTCTACCCTCATCCGGTAAGCGTTTCATCTGCCTTTGAAGGAGATGAACCAAGGGAATTATACAGGGGAAAATTGACGATAAAGGCTATTATGTCCGCTGTAATATCCATTTCCCAAACAATAATGTCGAGGAAGAAAAAGTAATGAGAGCAGAGCAGTATTACCCCACCATCTGCTCTCTTCCACCACTCGGTCTGTCTCTTGTCTCTGGACTGCTTTCCATTTACTCTGGCTCTTGTGCTCTCTTTTTCCACACAGTGCCCCACATTGATCTTTGTCTCTGTTAACCCTGGTATTTCCTCCACCTGTTCTGTTGACTTCACTGTCCATATTCTCAGAGATTTCCTTTCTTGTCCAGAGCCATATTGACCACACCTGAGTATCTCTCGCACATATGAACGCCAGTAAATAGATCTGTGGTCCACTCCAAATCAATCTTCCCAGTCGTTGTGGGAGTGGGAATAATGAAAAATCATTCTCGCCTTCTCACGCTGTACACCTCATACTGTTAATGGAAAGGTCTGTCTTCCATGTAAGGTAACAAACACTCTTCTGAAATATGCAGGAGAAGCTTTAAAGTATTCTATAGTACAAAGTATACTCTAAGAATAAAAGTACTTTTAAGATGATTAAAGTTGAATGCGGTAAATGGTTGTAGACTTTATAAAGGTGTATTTGTAAGGAATTTAACAATCTTGTTTTGCCTTCATATTAGCATTGGGTGCAAACAGATTTGGTTCAATGTAATCTAATGCAAAACACCACTTGTGGCTCAGGAGGGCTGGCGGTTTGATGCTCCTGTCCACCTGTCTAAGTGTCCTTAAGCAACACACTGAACCTACAGATCCTCTGCCAACAGTGTGTGAATGAGTGAATGAGAGGCAAACTGAGAAGTGCTTTGTCTGCAAAGGTCTAAAATAGGTACATACTTTGCGGCCCATTTACCACTGAAACAACAATACGAGTTTCTAGTCATGCAAGAGGGCTCTGAGAGGCTGTTATCGAGCTAAATGCTAACACAGGCATGCTAAAATGCTCACAATAACAATGCTAACTTGCTGATGGTGAGCAGGTATAATGTTTACCACGTTCACCATCTTAGCACAAAACACAAAGTACAGGTGAGGGTGATTCGCAGGCATTCTGTCAAAATTGTCAGATATTTTACTAAAAGCCAAAAATGTTTACTCGATGGTGGCACTAGAGGGAACGTGGGGACTGAATGTTTTTACAAAATTTAATAGCAATCAATCCAAGAGATATTTCAGTCTGTACCAAAGTGGTGGACAGAAACAAAAGAATCCATAGAGCTGCTGGACTTTGGGACGGCATATCTTCTAGGTACTCATGATATTGCACCCACCCTTTATGCCCGTGGGAACCAGAGGTATAAATTGGGGGACGGCTATAAAGTCTGTTAGAGGGCCTGTGTCAAAAAGACCTGACCTAAATGGAGTTCTGTGCAGTCAAAGGCATTGAAAATATGAGGAACATGAGAAACACAAGAAAAGCAGTTCACACCTGGGGTCATCGTGTTTAGGTAAAATGCTTTTATGAAGTATGTGACTTTCAAAGTTTCACATTTAAACGCTTTAATTCATATAATTTCACTGTCCGTTCTCTCCTCTAAAAGCATTCAATGTTGGATACTGAGTGGGTACACCAGCACTTAGGGTGCCCTGCTGCCTCACCTCTGTGGAGAAGAAGGCGCTGTGACATTTAGGCCTCCGTGTTCTGCAGGCCCAGGGCCAGCTGTGACAGCCGGCAGGGAGAGTTGCTGTGTGTGGGGTGGAAATGCCAGCAATCAGTCAAGTGGTACGTCACAATCTCTTTTATTGTCGTGGAGTGGAAGCAACTTCCTGACCCCCAAGGTTAAAAACATTGTCTTGCTCTTCATTTCATACACAAAAGGTTCTGCCCACTCAGCACTGAAATGATTTCTTACGCAAATGATTCCTCAAAAATAATGTGGAAATAATGTCGCGTTTAAGTGTAATGGAGTTTTGATGATTTCATCTCTTCTTCTATGCAACCTCCATAGGAAATAAAGGAAACAGTGACTTGCTCATGTACTTTAAGAGTCTTTTCTTCTTCTTTTCCTTTACAGTGGCCAGTGTCCAAGAACAGTCACGGTGGTTTCTGAGCAACCCGGTTCGGCCATAACCACAGAGGGGAAGTCCACGTCTTCACCACAGCTGACCATACACACCCACTCGTCTGAATTCCACAGCTTGACCTCAAACACACATCAAGTCAACACAGACTTGTGACTGCACGCCGACACAAACAGCACCATCCTGCCAGCCACACTCCCCCAGATACTCAAGGCTCTCATTAGGCACCGTAAAAGTCTAAACATACACTTGCTCTTTCAAGACGCATGTCTGCACACATGCACGCACACAGACAGGCAAAAGAAAATGAATTCACATGCATAAAAACACAACATACTGAACACAAAAAATATCTATGGTAAAATGTAACTTTCCATACCATTTTACAACACTTATTTTAAGAAACGACTAGAGAGACCACCTTCTCTTTTTTTAGTGTCTGCATCCCAGTGAACATGATCATGCAGATTCTGTCATAACATTTTTCGGCCTCATGCACTAAGCCCCTTGACATGTGTCGCTACTCTGTGGAAAGTTATGGTTTCACAGTCATCAACCTCATGCAAAAACAGACACCACAGTCTCTATATTTATGCCATTTTTCTGTTTGAATGAACACGGAGCCCGAAATTCACATGGAAATTCCATGGTACAGTAACTCGTATCAGCAAGTTCCACTGTGGGATGTTTTGAGGGTTGTCAGTAGAGAAGTGCGCAAATCCAGCTCTTGATTGATTAAATGAGGTTAAATCTAATATGTGTAGCTATATTTTATACATGCTATATAGAGTTTGGATGAATCAACCTAATAAGATTGAGTTGCGGTTCATTTGTTGCCTCTCTTACACTTCTCTGTGACTGATTCAGCCCCATGTTTCCTGCTCTCTCATCCATGGGCTTCACACCTTGCACACATGCACACGTTTTTTTTTGTTTTTTTTTACAGCCAATTGACACTAATGCTTTTATCACAGCTCAAGTGTTTTGCACTCTTTGACGATGCCTCTACACCACGACTCTTCAACTTCGTCCTTCTCCAGATTTTCAGCAGAGCTCTCCCCTGTGCCTTTTTGACGGAGAGCAATTTGCACGCACTTCAAGAATGCTGGAAGAACTGTTGTGGGCTGATGCAGACAGGGGCTAATGCGTATTTATTTCATTGAGTAGCGTTGCTTGGCAAAGCCACCGTAGCACATACCCCGGGTAATGGCTTGATAAATCAGATCTGTAAGACTATCCACACTTTCCACTTCTCCTTCCCCCGCAGGTAAAGAGAAAGTTAAGTCTCCAGACGTGGGAGGCCTGTACTACATCTCAACACAAGCAGAGGAGAACACTGGTTAAACAGATACTGACCTATTTAAAGACCAGTATATGTTTATATAAAAGCAATTTGTTGCCTATTGAAGTCAGTTGATAGGAGAAGTGACAGGTTACATTATGAAATTGATGAGATGTAACCATGGCAGCATAGCTTCTTATGCTGCGTTTTTACTGAGCAGTACGCTCAACTTGACTTTTTTTTGGAACTTTTTTTTCACCCATTGTGGACAGTACCTGGTACTTTTTCCAAGTTTCGAAGTGAGCTAAGCCGATACTAAAAGGTGATGTTATAACTCTGCACACCACTGATTGGCCAGAGAGTCTTCTCATCACTAGAAAACTTATTAAACTTGTGTAAAATCAACATGTGGACGACAACTGTTTTATGGAGCCCAGAGGAATGAGCTAACTAACTAATAAGACAACACAAAAGCAAGTAACAGTTCTATGTTGCGCTATCTGCTTTGTATAGTAGCTCCTTTCACGAGGCGTCGCTGACGATCAGCTAAGAATCCCGCCTCATTGAGGGGGTACTATCTGCAGTGGAAAACGAAATTGAGAAAAGGACTTGGCACCAAAAGCATTTTGAGTCAAGCCGTAACATTCAGTGGAAACGTGGCTTTTGTTAAACACGTAAAAATCCTCCTGATGGAAGAGTATTTGTGTACATCCTGTTCAAGACAAAACTGCTAAAACCACAGCCAAGCTTGAGTGTTGCTTCCCTGCAAAAATCTTATTTCAGTTAGTCATGAAAAACAACAAAAAATAAATATTCACTTTTATAACCTCTTGTAGTATTTGCCCCTGCCAAAAAAAAGGTTTCATATTACATTTAGTCTCCAATTGGAATTTTAAAGCAATTAAAACGGGAAGCACTTCCTTGGCTTTGAAAGAGCATCATGGGAAGCTGGAAAGGATGGAGCTCCTGAGGAGGGGCTATATTTAGCCACCTCAGCACCTCCTTTGGTGGAGCAGCTCAGCATGGCATCTCATCTCACAGCCTAAACACTCTCTGGGAGGCATTCATATTTGAATGCAGCCCTTCAGACGCTAAAACAACACGTCTGAATCAACGGAAGCTCATGTTATTGCAGCTATTGGTGTACTTATATAGTACAAAGCCTTGATGGCAAAACTGACACAGTTACAGTAGATGATACAGTAAAAGTCTAAATAGGCTTTTACCAGCAGTTATAATTGGTGAAGGTGAGATGAATCAATCCTTTGTTAAAAGTTTAGGTATGCTATATATGCTTTTGATTTAAACTAACTGAAATTGGAAATATCAAGCTGTTACATAGACAACCAAATTTTAATTGTTCAGAGCAGAAAAGAAAATATGCTCAGCAAAAACACAGATATGTATCTACACTACAGAATGAGGGCATGGGTGCCTGGTTGGACATTGTGGTTTCTGTATGAAATATGTCTTAAACTACTGGGCCACTAGGACATGACACATATTTTGTGTGTATGTGTGTGTGTGTGTGTGTGTGTGTGTAATCCACACAGACCACTGCATAATTTAACATTTTCATCTCTAGATTTAGCAACCATTTGGCAGCTTTACTGTATTTGAAGTAACTGGTGACCAATGTCCCTATTTGGAAAAATTCTACATTTCTAAATTTGGCAGGAAACTGGCCACTTACTAATCACAGAGAGAGGAGGAAAGGTCATTCTGGGCAGGATCTGTCATCTGGTGACACCATGTGACCTTTTTCAGCAGCTACTTTCCGTGGAAAAGGATCGACAACAAAGCTTCCCAAAGCAATTGTCATTCATTAACACCAAAGGCAAAAATGCATTTTCTTGCATTTCATTCAGTAATTCCCCATTTTTATTTTTTGATAATTGTCCAAAATCTCAATTTAGCAACATAGGGAATTAGTAACAAAGTGTTACAAAATGACTCTGTCATTCCTCCAGTTTCTCCCGTAAAAAAAAAGCAATGATCTTTCAATATCACACATGGCTTTGTCTGAGTAACACATGCAGCTTGTCTCCACTCCAGGCTGAGTGGTTACAGTCATTCAGGGAGTAGAAAAAATAATGCAACATTTCATGGATGCTATGATCCTTAATTAACTTTCTCACAGTTTAGAAAGACTGTTACACAGGTGGGTGCGATTAGTTTTGCAGCATATCCGCCAATCTACAAAACAAATGACTGAGTCCCAAAGAAGCCAAACCACTTAAAAAGGCTTATAACTTATTTACAACACCTTTACGTCACCTGGCTTGAGATAGAACCCATTAATTTTCCATGTAGGACAGAGTCTACCTTCACAGTTCACTCTGTCTACAGCGTTGTGCAGGCAGGAGAAATATCCCTCTGAAGAAGAGATGATGATCTCCACATTTACAGTATAAAGTCGGCCATTCCTGACATCTTTTGAGCGCATCATTTTCAGATGCTTTGGCATTGCACATAATTAATGTTTGCCTTGGTTCAACATTGTGAAAAATATAGAAGGAAATAATAATAATCTAGGTGAAGCAAAATGTTTGTGCTGTATATTGTGAAAGACATTTTTCTGGCACTGCACAGTTAATAAACCATTGCCATCACTCAATAAACTCCTTTGAGCCACTTTTGATTATTATTAATATATATATAATACAATTTTCACAATTTTATTGGTGAAAGAGGAAAATAATCAGTAGATTCATCAATAATGACCATAATCATTGTCCAGTGCAGCTCTACCTTTAACAACTCAGGGTACAAAAACAAGCACAAACACTGAATTATTATTCACAATATTCATGTGAGACATGAATGTGTGTTTCTCCTGCTATACAGTATGTGATAAGAAAGACTGGCTGTAATCTGGTGGAAGGGCTTTACTGGGAACTGGTGTAACTGACAGAGCGTGGAATCGTTATAACTGAGCGCCATGTCACATTACATTTGTTCATTTGTACGTTTGTTTAGCTCGGACCAATTTCTAATGTTCTGGTTTCATTGTGTGAGCATAAAGATGATCATTTGGAACTCCGCTGAAGTGTGCAAAACCCAACTGTTGCCTGTTGCAGGTGGATGAAAATGTCATCTATAATAAACATCTACATCTCCATATAATGCAGTTTTTTTTCTTGGCATGTAATACAGTTATGCTATTGTGGTTATAAATATAGGACCAGAGAAAAGCTCCACGTTTTCAGTAAATCATTTTCTGCTCAGACAAACTCAATAGACATGCACACAACTCTCCAAAACCATGCGTAACATTACGCACAGCTGGCACAGCGTAGATACTTTCATTAACGCACCAGGATTTAACTGTTAACTGACCTTGGGAGCTATTCTGACAACGGTGAACTGTTCTGAAAGATTCACAGTTTATACGGCAACATCATAAATGGCAGCGAAAGTCAGAAAGTATTGACGGTCGTCAGTCACATTTTCTGTGTTGCTCCTCACCTTTCAATGTTTAAATAAATTAAACAAATAAATCAAAAAAAGAAAATGAAGTAAATAATTAGCTTAATTTTGAATCTCAAAATGAGATTTTGCCATCTTTGGGGGTCCTAGTTGTTAATTAGGGGTCTGAGACCCCCCACGAGACCTTACGTATGTCGCACACTGCATAGGGCCAAGAATTGTATCTGGAACCAGAACATCTTAGTGCATCAAGGAGATATAATAATGCTCAATATGTATATGTAAAATTTATGATTTTATGAATATAATTTTTTTTTACTTATGTGGTAAAGTATTCTCAAGCAGGAGGGCAAAGGAGCACACAAACTGGTAGGACAGACTGTAAAAGGCAATTTGAGGTGAGGGTGACTCTGATAACTGATAAAATAGGTTGCAATCTGCTTCCTCACCAGAGGGTTACTTAAGTTGGATTTATGCTCCTCCATCCAGGTGTCCCGGCCGCTCACTTGTAGAGGCCTTTGGTATAGTAATTGATCTACAGTTCAGCCTGGGACTTAATGTAAAATGTTGAAGCGCCACAGCAGCACTAGACGGATGAATCATTCATACATTACCAGTCCATGTTGTGCTTTAATTTTACACCCAAAAGTAATCTTTCACTCACAATGTGTTAGACAGTCATGATAACAGCAAGGAAGAAGGTTTGGACTGGAAATAGTTTCGCCAGATCACCAAATATAAAGTTGTCTAGTTACTGGAAAGAAGAAGGTTTGTTTTCTTCAATGTCGACAATCTCTACTGTCATCAAAAACATGTAGTAGAAGATGTAAGCAGCTCAAGCTGACCAAACACAGCGGCATCCGTGTGATATCTCTGTAGGTATGAGTGCACGTCCACTGCAGCAGCACCTTTGGCAGAGCTACAGAGCATCCTCGTGCAGCCTCCACAACACCTTGATGCAAGGGTCCAGCATTATCTGGGAGTGAAAAATGACCACTCTGATTTGAGATGGCTAATAGTTTGCAGAGACAGCTACAGAGAACCGGCAGTGAGTGGAGAGGACCAGCGACGGCCTCATTAACACAACAAAAGGGCAACGTGAAACACAGCATGAGGCAACCTTTTCAACTTCTTGTTAAAAATCTTGTCATAGAAAAGATGAGTGTTTTGTGCATAATGGGGACAAAGGATGCAGGTGAGGTAAGAACACAGTATTGTTGTGAATGTGACACAGTGACAAGTTAAAATGACCAGCAGACGAATGGGACTGTGAGTGACCGTGTTCGTGAATTGGAGCAGTCGGTCTACTGAGCTTCCACGGTGACGTCCCTTTCCATCAGATTTACTCGTCTTTCTCTTGCCTCTCTGTATTCTCATCTCCCTTCATGAAGCACGAAGGTAATTGATTTAATTTGTGCTACACAAGCTAATATTCAATCACCGCAAGCTCCTGACCTTTGGAGTGTGAAACACTTAGCTGTGCTAATTCTGTCGCCATGCGAGCAGCATTGGATTCAGATGCCTGCTAGTCCTTTGCCACCAGGCAATAATGGGTTATCTGCTTAGATTGCTAAATGAGGTGTAAAATGAAACAGCACATGGTTTGTTTTCCATATTTTGAGTTAAAGTTAGCTGTGCTTGCTTAATGGATCTTTCTCTGGTCACTGTAATAGCTGCCAGAAACTAAGTCACCATTTGTTTCAGGACATGGTTGAAGGATGTGATGTGCAGTTGCTGCTTTGAAGTAATAATACTCTACTATTGGTTAAATTATTTCATGTTAGCAGTAGAGTGTATCTAGGTTTTTTAAAAAGAGGAGGTGTTACAATTTCAATATATTGTCTATTTAATTAATAGTAATTTAGTTTTCAGAATCTGGCATATTTAGAAATAGATTTCTTCACAACACAAAGGTCATTTGGCATTTGATGAGTTTCAATACATGATTTCTAAAGAAATGAAAACTTATTTTTTTCCTCACCAATGCAGCAATCAATCTGAAGTGTGGCAAGGCTGAAGTGTAAGATTGCTGTTATTGAAAAAACATAAATTGGCATGGTCCACTTTCAGAGGCCAATGTATTTGTAATTTGTTTAATACTGTCAGACGTCAGATGGGGCTCGGCTGTGGTCAGTACCTAGGAGATGTGATTCTTTTCTTAGCATGTCAAAAGCTGTTTGGCAGGTTTCTGCACAGCAGAAATGAGAAACACCTTCTGTGCTTTTTGAAGGAAGATTTCCTAGGCATGAGCGAAAGGTTGCAACAAATTGCCAATGTGAGCCGGTGACACGCTAAAAAGAAACAACCATCGTTTTCACCCCAAAACATAACCCTAGTCAGGAGATTGTAAATCTCAATTTGACTGCTGCAATAGAAATTACCTTTCTTTTTCTTTCCAGGAAAGAGCAAAACAACTAGTGTTCTGAGTATTTAATTTATTTTGCATTCTTAAAACCAGCTGTGTTACATCTACTCATGAATGATACATGGCCTGGGTCTTAGCTTTAGGGTCATAGTAGATGTAGAAATAGCACTGAGTATGCAAACTGTAGCTACTCAGACTGCTTTAAAGTCAAAAACAACCTCACTTTTTCTGCCTTCCATCTGTAAGATTTACTTTGTTGTGAGCTTTGAGACCGTCGGAACATCAGGATTCAGATAATCCTAGGGATTATCTGAATCCAATGTTAAAAATAAATGCCAGTACAAGGACAGACACCTGCTGATTAAATGTTTTTGTTGAAGTCTGCCATCCTAAATACAAAAGCTAGGAAAGATACAAATATGTCAGTAAAGCCTTCATTATTGTGGCGACACGCTTCACAACAAACAACACGTCTACAGGATTTTACATGATTTATTTCAGAGTGCATGAAGGGATCACACGCAGTTTATTTGGTTTTATGGACAAAAAAAACACATTCTAGGAGGGAACTCATCACAATTAACTTCTATGAGAAATTGAGAAATGTAAATAACTATACGTTGAGAAAATAATATCCAATTATACTTTTCCCAGGTCTGTAAAAAAACATCAACACACATTTTAGATGTACGTGTATAAATACATACAGGTCATAGTTCAATTTGGGGCAATATAATACCATGTGTCGTTTGTCACCACATTAAGACACTGCAAGCAGTTTCCAAAAAGTAAAGTGTTATTTTCACTGTGTGATTATCTGTTTTGTCCAGATAAAAAATAACTTCCCACATATCCCTCAAATGAAATACACATCAAATGAAAAGGAAATGAAATGGCCAAATTTCTGGCCAAAGAAAATGTGTGAAGAAGCACCAGATAGGACATGCAAAACTTAATGTGGCAAAGGCGAGGAGCTAGGCAGACTAGAAAATAAAACTTTAGCTGGCTTAACTTTTAAGTAATGTTAGCAGGTTGACTTAACTAGATTAAAAAAACACTGCTGCACTACCTTTATAAGGCTACTTTATTGCAACCTGCTGGTATTAATGCTTGTAATTAGAAAATGGTTTGGCTTGAGTGGGCTTGAGTTTTGTCCCCCTGTCCATAATTCCTAATGGCTGGCCTTGTCGCAACCTCCAAAACATTTAAATGGGTATTTTTTTATTGGGTCAGAGTCATTGTGTGGTGGATTTTTATCACTAGGTGTCCTTCCTTTGTAATGTCAAGGTCTCTCACTTTTGTTGTATTGCAGTAAAGTTATTAAGGTACAGGTGCAAATGTTCCCAAAACTTTGACATGTCACGAAGGGGTTTGAAGAGATTGAAGATAACCTTGTATGCTTTTATAATAACAATATGAAAATAAATCATCATAATTAGGTTTAAAATAGGGTCCACCACTGTCTCCTCTACCATCACCTCTGCCATAGTTTTTGGATTAAAAGTAACTGGGGATCAATACATCTCAAAGATAAATTAACAATAGTGTCACCATGTCTTGATTGCAGTTAATGGATTGGTGTCAGCCTTCATGTATGGATTGGTACATCCATACATGATGCTGCTCGTATCAGATTCAAGACCCTGGTACTGGCCTTCCAAGCGGTGAACAGGACTGCACCAACCTACATCCAGACCATCCTCCAGCCTTACACCCCCACCCGCCAACTACGGTCCGCCTCACAGAAC
>JAVQJL010030323.1:0-12525 GCA_036024295.1 Nannoperca obscura | reverse complement strand
GGTCATTTGTGACTTTCACCAGTGCTGTCTCTGTGCTATGATGCAGTCTGAATCCTGACTGAAAGTCCTCAAACAGATCATTGTTGTTTAGAAAGATACACAACTGATTGGCGACTGCTTTGAATAATATTGAGGGGCTATAGGAAAATAGGAATAGGAATAAGGAAATAGATAATAGGAAAGAATGTTTGAATCTCTCTATTACCTTGTCGATGCAAACCAGCGGCGCAGTGTATTTCTCCTGCACAACATTGCCCAAAGCTCCCACTGAATGCACATATCTCCCACTCAATTTTGGTAACACGTCAAACATTTCTGATTTTATAACTGAGTGTGTAGCTCCTGAATCAACGAGAAATGGTATTAATTTTCCCGAAACTTCCAATATAGCTGTAGGCATTTTTGAATATTTAGCATATGTGTCAATTGTAGCTGGCAGGTTTTCTAATCTAAATATTGTATCTGTGATCATTTTATGTATGACATTGTGTGTGTGTGTGTGTGTGTGTGTTCGTTAGGTGCAATCTCGTTGACCCTCAGTTTGGAGTTGGATGCCTCCCCCTCCCTCTCCTGCGCGCCCACCTGGCTTCATGCTTCCTTCTCCCAGTAGTCTCTAGCCCAATGTCCTCTTTTCCCACAATTGTAACAAGTGTCATTCCTTCCATCTTGGCCTTGTCCTCTTCCACGGCCTTTGTAGTGGCCCTGGGACATAGAGTAGCTTTATGCAAATCTTTCTCCATTTACATTGTAACTCAGTCCAGCTCGATGGTGGTGTCCTTCATTTTTCCTGTATGCTTGGTGTGGTATACTATCTCAAACTTTTCTTCTGGACGGAGTCAGCAAGAGACCACACTGACACCACACACAAATCCTGTTGGTTTGGCCATAAGTAGCAAAAACAATGGTGTAAACATGTTTTTTCAAAAACCATAATTTGTTCTTTGTTATTTTTTAGAGGGGAAGGAAAATCTTCTGTCTAATTCAGTTGGCATTGTGAACTCCTCATTTGTCGCACAGTCATATGCTATTAATGATAACGACATGGTAATTAATCAACATCTTGACATGAAGTTATAAATACAAGGTGTTAAAATGTACTAATGTGTCATAATATGTATATAAAGGAAAAACTCAAGGTCTTATTCGCTGGCTCTCGTGATGAAAATCAAGCTCTGGGTCACACCTTAAGGCAATTTCCAGTGTCAAGGAAGGACATTGGCAGTGTTTGCCCACTGGAGTTGTTGGGACAGTCATCATTGGTTATGCCATGGATGACTGATGATGTAAGTGTAGATAAATAATCTTGGTTTGGAAGGTCACGTGTGAAATAAATGAATTGTAATGACAGTTACAGTTACGGAAGCTGCTGTCAATCAACGTTACGTCGACTGTTTGCACGGTATTAAAGATGACTCATTCACCTCGAGCAGAATGGAAAACGCATAACGCAGTCGTTGGACACGCAGACACAGCAGCCAGCAATTCTACTCCTAATGAAAGAAACATTATTGAGGTCAAACAGGCAGAATAATAGACTATTATAGAATATATAACTAACGCCTAATCAATCAACAACACAAAGAAGGAAGTGAGACTTTAGAGATTTTATTTATATTTGCGAAGCTATAAATAAATGTGTTGGTATTGTTACAGTAAAGTTTTTTTATTTGAAAAAATAAAGTCACTTTTTTGTTAAAACTAAAAACAAAAACAGTGACATAAATTGGCTGACATAATTGATTCCAGCAAGCCAATAACAATAGAAATCAGTAGAACAGATCTCCATCATGTAGGTGAAAGTTTAGAACAGCAATATTTAAAGTGGAACAAGAAGAGGCCATGAAAACCATGATAAATAATCTCATGAATATCAATGTAACATACTGTATCAAAATTGAGCAGCATAGTACAATACACTAAATGTAAAGCACAAATCATTTCAAAGGCACTTGCTGAATCCATACTGTTTTCTAAAAACATTGACATTCTCTCTCAATACACACCAATAATAACTTCCTATAAATACTTTTGCTTTAACAAACAGTGCAACAAATCTTCATCTTCTCCATTCTGCTGTGATATTAGTCATTATTAAACAGGAATGATTCATATTACAAAAATAAATGTGAAGGGCTAATTTAATCACAACTGCCCACTCTTCTCTGCTTCTTCCATTCACAACACTATACACAACACTATTCTGTGGGCCCAATTCATATTTTAAATAACATGCAAAACATTCAGATTCAGCTCACACACTACAGCAATGCTTTCAGGACACACAGGTAATGATCAGTCCTGTGGGACAAATCAATCTCTGCACATTTCTAAATAAAGAATAGAGAAAAGTACAGAAAGAAGACAGTGGAAATTGACTTCAGAGTCAGTTAGTTATTAAAAGAATGGTTCACCTCAATACATTTGAATTTCTCTTTATTCTGCCTTAAAAGTGTGTTATTCGGTTTTATCTAGCACTTTATCCCATGTCTGAAGTAGCACCAGACACACAAAGTACAAATTGGGCCAAATTTGAGCAAATTTGTCAGCAAAACACAGCATAACATTTCCCAAAAGAGAAAATGTGTTGCAGAAAAACAGGATTTGTCCCATTTTATCCTCTCTTTTTTTCACGTCACTACAGTGCTAGCAGATCATTGCTGGTACAGAAAGCGTTATTACTGTGAGAGCTGTGAAGTTTTAGGTGACACGGGTCCTTAAGGTTTGTAGCGGTGAGTGAGTATCTCCTGAACAAGGAGCTCGTTTTTTATTGTAAAGCTTTAAGGTAGACTGAACTTAAAATATTAAAAATACATTTAAACAATGATTAATGGGGCATTTCCATAATGAGCTTGGTTCATTTTGCAATTCCCTTTTCATAATTGTCAGGTGAAGTTTCACAGGGTTGCTTTCATACTTTCAAACTACTTAAATATTCATTGTTCCAGCATTTTCCTTCCGTCACACCAAACCGACTGTTAGAGCAGGTACAGCATTAAAACACAAGTTATACTGAGAGCTTCCTTTCATCAGGGGACACAAAGCAGCAGGCCTGTACAGATCCTACAACATGCTTCACCTTCTATTGAATCAATACGCCCAACCTGTTACCTTCCATTCATTAACCGAACGCAAAACATTCAATCAAGAAACTTCTTTTTTAAATATATAATCACACACACACACACACACAATACAGTACGTTTCTTCTTTTTTTCAGTGAGTTGATGAAGGATAGTTTCTGCTATGCATTATTATATAATGTATATATATATATATATATATATATATATATATATATAAATAAATGTGTGTGTGCCTTAAGGCCAATTGTAAAAACTAAAATGAAAAAGTGTACTGACCACAGAGGTGTGAGTAGCCACACTGGTAGCATTAGAGACGAGAGTCTCCTAATCTGCTCCTTTGGTGGCAAGGTAGGAATCATCGTAATTAAGAGCCTTGTTGTGGTTCAGGCAGCCCAGGCCCGAAATACATCCATTTCTATATCTGTGACTCCTGGTAGATCACTACCAAAGGTCTTCACTCGCTGTGGTTTTGTCAAGTCCGTTGATCTTCTCAGGCACCAAACCTTCCTCAATGGCTACCTTGGACTCATGGACCTTAAAGAAAGATAGCAGCAGATCACACTGGTGATTACTTACATGCCCCAGAACTTAAATAAATGTGTGCTAGTGGATTCATCTTTGTATGCAGTATGTGCTCATTACTCACCTTGAATGGTTCACTAATTCCAATGATGCACTGCAGAGTACTGCTATAGTAGCACAGCACACACTCTCCTCCCATCACAGGGATTTCCTCTTTACTAACATAGACCTAAAAAACAGATAGCCATTTATATATATATTTATATATGTTTTATTTACTTTTTCCTTCCAGATAACACGCCCAAATAGAGTTATTGCCTGTATGACTTCTTCATTGAAGGCCACTTCGTCGTCCTTGACCCATGTGTAGGTGATGTAGTCCGACACACTGCTGAATCCAACCTGAATTTCATAGAAGTGTTCAACATGGTCATACTGAAATGTCACATTTCATTTGCTAGTGGTAAGTGGCTGTTGCCCTGCTAACCTTATAGAGTCCGATCCAGTCCCATGCACTAGAGGGGAAGGGCTGCAGGGGGCTATAGAGGACCATGGCATCGATGTCTGCACTCCAGTCGCCCTCAGCCTGCAGACGCACCAGAGGAGTCCCGTACATCTTCCTCAGCTGGACGGACGGAAAAATAAACCTCCCAATTTAAATGATCATGGCTTTTGAAGGTAAATGTTATACAAGTGAATCTGTAAATGGCAGACCTTTTGTAGACATTTTAAGGAATAATCCTGTTATTACAGCTTCGATCGAACTTTGCAGGACATTTTACTGTTGAGAGTAAAGTTGAGAGATCAACGGTATCTGTGTCATTCAGTGTTCCAGTTTCTCACCTCCAGTGTGAAGATGCCGATCACAGGCTTATGGTCACTGACGCTGTACTCCATGTTGCTAGTGTACAAGTCCTGCCTGATCTTCAGAGGGTACTCCTCATCCTCTTCCAGCTGCCTGACCGTTGCCGCATCCAGTCTGTTGTCATCTTGCTCTTCAGGGTGCGAGACTTTGGGTTGGAGCCGCCACAGAATCCGGTCGGTCCAGGCAGGTTTGCGTTTCTTACCGCTGGACAGGTGGTTACAGGGGATGAGAGCAGAAAGGCGGGCTTTAGTCAACTCTATATAGCAAGAATCAATGATGTTGTGAGGTTTATCTGGCTCTGCATTTGTAAGCTTGCCTTGAAGCTCTACTTGGTCAGAGGTTTTTCCAAATGGGAAACGAGCCTTAAATGACCACAACATCAGACTATTTGTGTCACTGAAATCACTGGAGATGTGTGTCCGGGCTACCGTCTGCCCACTCTGTCATACAAGAGTTGCATGATAAATGTACGGGACAATGTGTCAAAAACATATGTGCATGTATTGTGCAACAGTATCTGCATCCAGAACAACAGGTAATGGTGCAGTTTGCCTGTGTAAATATAAAAGCAGTACATTCCATCATAAAAGCTGCCATTTTGTGCCATGGAATTAAACATACCACTATCATCACTCTGAGAATGATCTATAATATATATTTTGCCATGGAATTAAACAGACACCATAGATTATATATATTCATAAATACTATAGATCATTCTCAGAGCGATGATAGTGGTTTGACAGGGCTGGAGAAACACACGTTTCTTGTGTTCTAGCATCATGTTGGGAATGATGTAAAGCTTTTTATGCTGCCTCTCACTTTTTCACTCATCTATCTCTCATAGGTGGAAACAAGCTTGAGTGCGTCTCCATCTATGTTGTCTGCACTTTTCTTCATCAAATCTCTCATTCGACCACCACGCAGCCATCATGGCTCCTGGTAGCAGAGCTAATCAAAAGGACAACTGCGTTTTTGGAAGGTTGAAGCAAGTATTCTAGTGAACCTGCCCATTTTCTTTTCCACCCACATTTTCAGTGGTGACTAATACCTTACTGCCTTTATGTCAAGCATTCAGCAAACACAGTCAAATATAATCAGCACATGAAGTAAAAAACAGACCAAGACATTAGCTGCTGTAAGCTGGGTGGTATTCAGTTATAACCCAACACATACATATCGAATTATCCACACTCATAGCGCCTGCTTTACCAAAACATCTATTTCTGGCCGTGCGTGTTAGCTGTTCTAGGACCCAGAGAGGTTTACACACTGGCTATTCTACAAACAAGCTCCGAAAGCAGTAGGATGGTGTGACACGCTGTAGGTTAAATGCAGGTTGATGTGGACTACTGATATGTGCCAGTTAAGGTACCCTGTGGAGTTTTTTTTTTGTCAGAAAATTTTTTTTTTATGCATCCTTAATAGATGTGTTGAATGCCCTTTTTTTCCTCATTGATTATTTCTTTTAATATCATTGCCAATATTACATTTCTATTTTAGTTTTTTTCTTTAACTAACTTTTATTGTTATTCTATTAGGCACTGGTGTTAGCATGTACTACTTATACACATTGTTTCCATTCTTATGTTGTTGTAATTTTGACCTATCTCTGGCACAATCATTTCCTTAGTAAAGTTTTATCTTATCTCTCTTTTAAAAACAACTGTAGACAATTTTCTTTTCAATATTTGTAAATCTGAATTGTTTTCATCAATATTTTCTAGTTAAAAGTCCCTGCATTCTGCTGTTGTACTGCTACGTTTCTTGGTGCTTTACCTCCCACCAACTGTCTATGGTAGAAATACATGAACCTGAAACAATGTGCCTCTGGCCTGCGTCCTCATGCGTGTAACCATAATACAAAAACAAGATGGGGATCTGCTCTTAAAAGCATTGCTCCATAGTGCCACTAGTGGTCAGAAACTCTACAGGGTGCTTCACAGCAACTATGTTGGCTCCCAAAACCACAACAGGTCTGTGAGCTCATACAGCATCTGTAATTAAAAAACACAAGCACGTCAGTCTTTTCTTTGCAGACATTGTCTTGAGAAGACTGTTAGTTCCACCTGCTTGTGTGTTTAATTTGCAGTATGTTTCAGATGAAGACTATTGTTATTTGACCTTTGAAGAGTGGTTAAGACTTAAAAGTTACTATACTGCATAAAACAGATGATAGTACTTTTAACATCTTGTCAAGTAGCATGTATAAACATACTGAGGTGCTGTTAGGTGGATTAAAAAGGGGGTGAAATTATATATTAAAGAAGATGTGAACACAAATGTGTTTTGAACTCTTACTTAAAGCCAAACCATGTTCTGTAGAGCCTGTAAAGTTGAAAGAAGTGTAGATAAAATATGTAAAAATGAATATTTTAAGAGGAAAGTACTGGAAATAAAAAGTGATTTAAAAAGTGTGACTGATTATTAAGATTGATTATTGTGATGACTGTTTGTCTGTTACTTGGAAACAGTTACCTGGTGTCATAAGTATCAGAGTTTAAGTCAAACTTGTACGTGGGTTGAAAGTCCAGAGGTCCTTCCTCATACTCCTGGAGCATCTGCTCTATCTTCTTCATCATGGTCAACTGAGAAATCGACAACATGCTTAGATCATGACCTCCCAAACTAAAACAAACAGCAATGAACTGTGACTAATACGATTCATTCACATGACCAAGAGTTAATTATGCTTCAAACAGCTAAATGGTGTCAAACCTGGTCTTTGCTCCACAGCAGGTTGTAGTTTTGATTGTTGATACAGGTGCGGACAAAGTGCATGCCATGGTCCTGAATTCGGAAGTTGAGATCTCCAAACCAGAACACCAGCCTGGACCGAGAGAAGGACAGAGGAGGGAGGGAGGATAGCAAGAGACAGCGGTCGATGGATAAAGTCATTAGAAATATTGAGAAATTAAAGAAACCGAATGTGTGACTTTATAGTAGCAGAAAACGATGCGATGCAGTTAGATAAATGAAGTTCAAGATCACCTTTAAGATTTGAAAAGTTTGCATTCTGTGTGTCTACTCACTTGTGGTCAGCAATTCTTGGAGCCTTTTTACAGTCAAAGGTCTGTGTGTTCATTATGTACTCAAACTCATCCACTCTCTCTGTGGCGTATTTCATATGAGCAGCCAAGTGACAGTTGAGGAAACAGAGCATGTGGCCATAGAAAGACAGGCGGACAGACACGCCTCCTTTGTTACCCTGCGGGCAGGGAGAGATAAGAAACAGGAAGTGAGTTCTGTTGAACTATTCCACATTATTCATTCCATTTCTAAGCAATAAATGTGAGAGACGATTGTAGTGTTTTTACAACCATGACAGAAAGAAGCACAAAAAAATATTTTTATAATGTTGGAGAGGATGGGGGAACTGAAAGTAGACAAGACATTAACTTCTGCTTCTGTGGTTCAGTTCACAAATGTGACACACCACATGCCATGTATTTCTGACACGTTAAACCCTTTTCATTCCATCCCTTATTGAAAGAGGAACTGTACCGATTAAGCACATGGAAGTCGGTTTGCAGGTATATACATGGGTATATTCAGCGTCGGCTTGTCTAACACCACTTGGGAGGTTATTCCAGGTTTGTGTTGCATGGTACCTGTAGTAAAGATTTTCATTTCTATATATATTTCTTTTCCTCATTCACCTTCTCTCTCAAATAATTTCCCCATCCTTCCTTTTCACTGATTGGTTGCTGCTTTCACCCTTGTCACTAATTGACCTGATAACATTCACCTGGTCACTCTTTAAGAACTGCTTTCCCTCATTTCACATTCACACCATAGCATGGGGTGGCAGTTCTGGTGAGAGGAATCTTACTTTTGATTTCTTTACATCTTGGCGAACTAAAACTTTATCATTGTTTAATAGACAAGTGAGCCTGAACTAAGTTTAATCTTTTGTGTTTTCAGATTTCACTGATCCATGTGTGTTTGTTTGTTTATCTAAGTTTGATTCAATTTGCATGTTTTGGATGTATCCATATTGAGTTCATGTTAAAGAAGAATAAAAGAACAATCCTGAAGATTGACACTTCTGAATGAATACCACTCTGCATCCTGACTGATGCCCCATGACGATAGCCATTAATCACTCAAACTGAACCTATATTTAACTGCTTCACCGTATTGTATTGTAATTCTCGGGACAACCAGTAGGCAAGTCCCAGATGTCCTCAGTGGTCTTGTGGGTGCATATGGCACAAGCATATCCGACATGTATTTAGGTCCAGAGTGACAGAATGATTTATACACAAGCAACACTGGATTCTGTTTGACTGGTGTGATGTGGTCATATTTCCTGTTTTTTGTTAGGATCCTGGCAACTGCATTCTGAATCAGTTGAAACAGTCAATCAGATTTTTTTGATAGCCCTGTGAACAGGCTCTTCATGAGAACCAGGGGGGAGAGTCGATATTCTGTCTTTCTGTGCTCCAAATACAATTTCTGTATTTAGTTGGAGAAAGTTTTGCTTCATCCAGTCATTGATGTGTTTGATGCAGTTACAGAGATCCTACAGATCCATAGTCTCGTGTGTGTGTGTGTGTGTGTGTGTGTGTGAGAAGACCTCAAGTAATGTCAGAGCATTTGTCAGTTGTGGCTGAAGACTACAAGTTTGAAAATCTGACAATAATCTTGGGTTGTGGTGTTACACCTCCTCATCTGTGACTGAGGCTAAAGGCTCAATCGAGTTGCATTGTGGGTAATGTGGGCGCCAGATTTTAACAAGGAAGAATTAATGTCTAGCAATAAAACATCGCAAATGTCTTTTTTGCATGTTAGAGGGGAGTTTGTTTGCAACTTTTGATCTACTCGTCTGTCTCCTGCGCACCTGTCTCATGCAAAGAGTTTTTCTGAGCTGTGTGTGTATTTCTTACCCAGTAACCGAAAACGCCTGTGCGTGTATAGGTGGCCTGGATGTCTCTGATGAAGGGGACGTGCTCCAGTTTTGAGAAGAAGAGCAGCAGCAGACCCTGCATTCTGATGGATGACACCTGAAACACATACACAAAGTAATTACAGCGCAACATAATACTCTAATTAAAGAGGTACTGCATTCTTAAAAGGTTTTGTTTTCAGCTGTAAAGGACTGTGATGCAACACATCAGTGCTGCTGTCAATATTGATTTCTTATCAAATGTATAACAATCAGCATTTAATGGGTTGAAAACAGCTCAAGACACAAGACGTCTACTGTTTTAAAATCAGCCCTGAACCTGCGAGGTCAGTGCTGACAGAGTCAATCGCCTGGGACCTGTCTACATCATGAAATGTGTATATAAAACAGGACTCTAATCAGTGTCAGTCTGTCTACCCGTGTCCCCTGACCCACACACTACAGCAGCCACGAGGCCACGCCTCCTACAGGTGTTGTTACCATGCCCGTTTCAGTTTTTAAATCTGCTGGGAGAGAGGGCTCTAGCAGACTTTATGCTCATAAATTTGGTAAGAAATATCAATACACCAGCATTGATGTGTTTCACCACGTTTAAGTATGCACAACCTTCTTAATAGCCATCAAGGAGTGTATGAGGGTGTTTTGAGAAGATCTGTACCTTAATGTATTTCCGTGGTGCCACGGTGGACATTAACCGACGACTCCAAGGGTCATCGAATACAATGTCCGACACGAATCTCATTGGCCTTGAGTACACCTCTTGCAAACTGACACACAAACACACAGTCAGTCACTCTAGCCCAAATACAGTAATAAAAACAAATTACTGTCCCCACCAATCCTTGCACCACCTACCCGATGACGTAGAGGTCTGGGCTCTTTGGGGAGTTCAGATGAAGAAGTGAGGTCAAGTCATCTGGAGGATCAGTTGTGGCCACGTTCCACGTCACCATGTGTAGCCTGCAGGCACGGAAGATGAAAAAATGTGTAATTTGTGCAGCAATTGCATGCAGAATATACATATCCCCCATAATAATTGGACGATGTTTAGCACTGAATAAGGTATGACAATATACCTTTAAAATATACTGTTTCACCTTATGGCTAAAACCCATCCAGCTGCATCACATCACAATAAAACAGACTATAATTCTACTTAAGCTCCATTCAGTGTGACAAAATTCATAGATGAGCACATGACGCGAATGTAAAAGCTGCTACAGTAAAAGCACTGTGCTTCTACCAAAAGCAGGTCAGGCTGCTACAGTTAACCTATAATGATCCTTTCACCCACACTCGCAACAGCAATAATGATGAATTTTCTGTGCTCATCCAAATCATTCAAATGTGAGAAATTCAAAAGGACAACGTTCTACTTGAGGGTTTCAGTTAGAAAAAAATCAAGTGTCTCTTGTTTGCCAGTGATCAGACAGGTCATTGAACCCAAATAAGAAAAATCCACGAAGCACGTTAAAGACAAGAGTAGACCGCTGAAGAACAGGGGATAAATGAGCATTATTCCTGTATGAAAATACAAGCTCTCCAGCTTCAGAACTCAGAAAATATAAGCAAAGAGGCGATCTCAACCTGAAACTGTTCTTTTTCGGCTTGTTGGCTCTCTTGCCACAAATGAGGAAGGCGTTATCCAGGGTCTTGACCACTTTCTCATGCAGCTCGTGTTTGGGGTCCAAGTCATCCATGCAGGTCATCAGCTGGTGGAGCCGATGGCGCAGAACCAGCCTGCTGCCCGTTGACTGCGTGGCATTGCTGGAGAGGCTGTCAGAACGGACGCGCCCTATGGTGCCTAACAGCCGACTGATTTCTTCCATTCTGGCTCAAAGTGTTAAATGCAGTGAGGTCGAACTGTCTTCTTGAAAGTCCCAAGTGTTGAAGTTACAAAATACACAAAATATACCATAATCTGTTGGCAGTGTACCACAAAACAAAAATCCAAAATGTGACAACTTTCAGAATGCCTGGCTTGTGTGAAAAGACAACCAAATAAGCAACAGCCCAAGGTTGTGGTGGCTTCTGTAGATTCAAACCGCTGAGCAAAATGAGGAAAGTCCTGGCTCAAGGATTTGGTTGCTCCAGAGTCTTCTTTGTGTACTAAAACGTATTTATAATCTCATTGTAAAATGTTACAACATTAGGCCTCTTAAAATTGGGAAACCACCTTGAATGCATGCACATAAAAACTTTTTTTTCTTCTTCAAATCCGCATCAGGTTTGTATTGTTGAGCAATCTAATCCACCTGCCAGAATAAATTCAGATTTGTAGCCTGGCAAGCATTGCACTGTGTTCAGTCAAGTACTTTCAACCCTAAATGAGGTAGACAATTGTGGTTTCAGGAAAGCCTTGGAGTTCTGGTCCCGTCACAAAGAGTTAGTCAGCTACTAATCCCAAACCTTTAACTCAATTAAATAACAGATATATTCCGCAGTTGTAAATTTAATTGTCACATGCGCGGTGAAGAGAGAAGGCGTAAGATATAATGTTGACATTGTAAAGCCTGTCTTTATGGCCAAACTTGGACAATGGCATCTCTGTCTAAAGAAAGCTAAACTAGCTACACAACAACACAACAGAGATATCTGGAACAGCTTGAAAGATCACTGTATTATACAATATATAAATTGTATTCCAATCACAAAGCTCTATTGCACACACCATCACAGCCCACCATACTGAGTCCCTAATCGTAATACCACACAATGATTGGGCGTCTTTACAGTTCTAATTACAATGATCATTGGTTCACAGTATATCACCATATGCGGGGTATGGTGATGGTGACTCATATCAGTGAGTCTGTCTTCACCATCAAACAGCACAAAGCAAGAGGCTACAATGATCTACCATTGCAGAAGAGACCATTATGAGTTAAATTAACCACCGTTCAAGATCGATTCCCTGACAGGCACTTTTATGAATTTTTCAATATATCAAAGTTCAATAGCTTTTTAGTCACATAACCTACACACCTCAAATCACTACCTGATTGCTCATCTAGTACTGCCACATGTTGCACAGCCTTTGTTTTGCCCATTTTCATCTCGTGCTATTCTCGTGCACCTCAAATCACTAAAAAGCTATTGAACTTTGAAATATATAAAATAGCATGAGATGAAAATGGGCGAAACAA
>JAVQJL010030316.1:0-19262 GCA_036024295.1 Nannoperca obscura | reverse complement strand
TGTGTGTGTGTGTGTGTGTGTGTGTGTGTGTGTGTGTGTGTGTGTGTGTGTGTGTGTGTGTGTGTGTGTGTGTGGGTGATCTCAGCTCGTCCACCTACAGTAGTCACTTACCCACCGGTGTTCCCCCTCAGATCTTGTGACGGTGCAGTCATCAAGTCAGTACATTGTCTCCGCTGTACATTATGCAGAAATGCTGCTTGACATCTGTCCAATACACTTTCGTATAGTGAAAGTCGCTGAGGGGAAGCTCAGCTGTGTTTTAAATCTAAAGCTACAGGCCCAGCTGTGTGCGGTAACACAATTGTAGCGCAACTGAATGCCTCAGCAGTGCTTGTTCTTATGTTCCAGTCCATTCACTGCATGTTTAAATGCACTGAGACTGTTTTGTTATATCACAGAACATAATGTACTGGGGATCTGATTTCAGCTGTCATACTGATGTCATCATACACAGCCTGTGGGTGGATGTGGTTCGTGTCTCCCCCTTATGGACCGTAATGTAATGTAATGTAGTCGATGCAAAAGCTTCCTCTGCTAGACTGGGTGAAAAAATGTGCCACAGTTTACCTCTTGAAAATATTTCATGTGACATCCTTTCCTCCAGATGGTGGGTGGCCTTTGGTTACAGAAACAGAGTACGTCATTTTGAAATGCAGCTGCATTAGACAGCGTTCACATTTGGCAGCTTGAAATGCAAAGCACACACAGACGCAGACACACATTCCTCCTTTTGCCCCTGCTTTCTAATCTGGGTCACATACTTTGTGGGAGATTGGGTCATACCATTTCTCTCTGGTTCAAGGCGATTTGACGAACATCTGGCCAGAGCCTTAATCTGAATATTTAAATAACAGAAAGATGTGTAAACATGTCGCTATGTTTAACATTTCGAATATTTTCCTTGCTGAAGCTTAACCGTTGAGTGCTAAGAGTCAGCTGCCCCCCTCCATCATCTGTTTATTCCTTCCCCTGCGCGCCTCTGTTGGTATGCTCATCCAGAGCACACATATCCCATCCTCTCCAGCTCTATCTGCTTTTGTCACATTCATTTAAAATGTACATACACACTGAATTAAACATTACATTTATGCCTCTGCTATCTGTTCTTCTATCCCCTCTCCCTTTCTCTCAAACACCCTCCCACAATATTTTCATGTCTCCTTTTTTTCCCCTTTTGCAGTGTTGCCATAGGCATCGGTTTCTATGGCAACAGCGAGGCTAATGATGGGATGTATCAGTTGACCTCGTCTCTTCTCACAGCCAATTATACGCTAGCTTCCATCGACCTGCTGGTGAGTGGTGCTCTCCGCAAGTAAACTTGAATATCTACCCTGCCTGACACTGTTTGTGTGTGCGTGTGTGTGTGTGTGTGAGAGAGAGAGAGAGAGAGAGAGAGGAAGAGGATGTGTTCATGCTGACATGTGGTCTGCAGAGAGAGAAAGAAAATCAGATACAAACTTCAGATTTATTGATCTCCCTGCGGTCAGACAGTGGTTCATGTGTCAGACCGCTAAATATCTTCCTCCTCCTCTGTAGAAGATGCAGGTCAGGAAAACTACAGTAACATAGACAACGACCTGAATACCTACAAATGAGTGGGAAAAACACACAAGTTAATCAGTTCAGCTCATATCCATTCATTAACACATCAGTACTTAATATCAGAGTAGGATACCCGACCCTCATAAAGCAATTAGACACAGTGGAAAGAGAGAAAAGCAACAGGCACAGGACACAATAATCTTTTAATCAAACGTTTAATAATTACACTTAAGTTAAGAGCCAACTTAAAGCAAAACAGTCAAAGGAAAAAAAGACAAAATAAGACACATGTGATGAAACTTACACCTACAAAGTATAACCTTTTACGAGCAACTCTCAAGTGATCACATGAATTATCACATGTATGTTCAGAGCAATGAGAACTTTTCCCCAGTGTATCCCAAACTTTTAAAAGCCATAGCCACCTTAAAACGACCCTGTTCTGAACAAGGCAGATAACAAATGATTCACTGTGATTGCACATCAATCCAAAACACGTCTCAAAAGGCATGTTCTCACTTCTGTCTCTGCAGCCATCTATTATCTTACCTAAGTGACCTATTTAAGATTATTTTCATGTCAAAGTATGCAAAATTGGATAAATGCTTAAGTTTGCAAGTGGGAGTAAAAGTGAAGGATTTTTCACTTAAGTCCAATATGTCACTTTTGGCAGTTTGATAAAAAACTGCAACTGAGGTTTAAACTTTTGTTATAGATCATGAGAGACATGCATTAGCAAGCTGAGGCACCATCTTCAGTTCGCTATCTCCATAACACAAACCACTCTAAGCCCACTGTGATTTTATCTCTAGAAACATCATCTCTACTTTGTGGTTTCCGTCCTACTTAACTCCTCTCCCCACATTCTTCCTTCCTCCCTCTCCAGATTTCAGACACAATTTCTGGGCTGCAGCTGTCTATCTCCGGCCCTCTGACCTCAATGGAGGAGCTCTTTACTGGCAGTAAACCCTTCCTGGTGTCGACGCGGAACTGCCGGAGGTTATCTGAGAACGTGGTCAACCTCCTCTCTTCCATCTCCCTGGCTCGGTCCAGTGCTGACGCAGGGCTGGGGAATGACAGCAGTATCAGCGGGGCATCCATCATACCTCTGACCCCAGTACCTCCATCTGTGGCTCCTACAGTGGTGCCAACCAACAGCTTAATGCCCAACCCCTTCTCACCTGGCTGGGCGGCCAACACGCTGATGGTCAATGAAGACTACAGGTAAGGCTGCAGTCCAGGGAGGCCATCATTAATTAGGTTCAAATACACATTAGAAATAGACTCGTTTTTAGAATTATTATTAGTAAATTATGCTAAGTGCCCAGATCTGTTACCATATGCACATTTGGAGTGTGTATCTATGCATTTCAAATGATCCATTACATATATAGATACGTGGCCAACTGCTACAAATGTGATAAACACTAATATAAATATTACATAAACATTTCTGTATGATGCAAACACTTGATTCAAACCCGATACGATTTATTTCAGCTGCAGTTTACGTGACACGTGAATAACACACTCGTTTATACAGGTCTGTAATTTTCAAATTATAAAAAGAAAGACATTTCAAAGCAGTTTCTTGAAAAATAAATATCTAATTTGGTACTAACTGGTAGGAAAATAAAGACAGTGTTTATTTTGTCACCTTACAATGCAAAAATGTCAAACTTGTTTACAGGTAAATCAACATACCACATATGAAGGATAAAGGCTTCCAGTTATAAATGAATAATGCATAATTAATACACTAACGTGTTACTGCGATTTTATATTGATTACTTGTTTATGAAAGAAACATCAGTATTTTTATGTGTTTTGGTTCAGAAATGCCCCCGAAAATTATGTCGCCTATCACACCAACAGTATAAACATTGGCAGTGAGAGTTACCTTTCTGGGAAAAAAGCGTAAAGCCGTTTATTTTTCTGCTCACAACTTGACCTCTGATCATTTTGCTCATAAATGTATTTCCTCCTCTTGGTAATTGTGCAAGAAGACATGTTCCGTACCATGCTTTAACAGTTTCCAATAAAAAAAGATGGTGTAACTCCATTCTTATCATTTACGCTAATAAAACAATCTGAATTCTTGTTCTTCCTGTTTACAAAACCCAGCGTCCACTTAAACTGATTTGGCAGTTTTACAATCCAGTAGTTTAACATTGTGGCCATAAACACATAGATTTACTTTGTACAACTTGTTTGGCAAAAGCAACAGGAGTTGAAATACAATCTGAGTGAAAAGCGGTTATTTTGAAAAGGATCCGTTAGGTGCCACGTGCTGTATATGCTAGGCCCACTTTATCCATCATCCGTTTTACATCTTAAACATGTTACCAGTGACTTGGAGGCTGGAAACGTTCGTAGAAGCCAGCACACACTTCTGCTATCCTCCTAAAAACATTTCCTATTCAGGATGTAAGATGTCGGAAATAAGCAAACTGGAGCATTTAGAGGAGCAGATTTCTCAAATATCATCACGTATACAGGCTGTTTAGGAACGCAGCCACACCACAGAGTTAAGAGGCTGACGACACCAGCCTTTCATAAATGTTGAGATTTGTTGAGATGATGCAATAAAAACCAAATGTTCTTACACATAATGGGTCAGTGGGATGCTTTTGTAGTCCGTGTTCTGTAATGAACACACATTCATTGATTAATAAAACTCTAATATTGATAAATGATCACCATTGTAATAACAATATGAAAGTACTGCTTTGCATAAACAAACAACACACAGCAAACACAGAGGATGATTTATCTGCCCTTAAACAGTGAGAGGTTAAGTAAGGTTCAGCCTCATCCTTACTTCACTACTTTCCTCGTACAATGGAGTTCTGTGTCTGCTTTATCCAAAAGAAAGCTACTCAAGCTGGTCCACAGACACGCATTGAGTGAATGTCTCATTTTGTGTGTTTAACAGAGATTTCCCAGATCAGCAGTGTTATCAGAACCCTAATACTGGTGTTACACTTCTCAGCAGTTTTAATTCTGGGAATGGTGGAAATATATGAATGTGATTAAAGGAACACTGAATACACAGGGCACTGAGCTTAAAATAGCCTCTGAATCAGGAGACTAGACAGTAGATTTTAAGCTCGTATCCACATTGTACCAACCTCAGATTTGTTATAGCAGAGGCTCCAAACCTCCAAGGGGTCCCAAGATAAATCTAAAGGGTCCCAACATGATTAAAGATACAAGAAAGAAAGAAAGATTTACAAAGATCTATTTCTCGTGGCCTCTAAAACCCTTTAAATAAAACAATCTGAGAAGAACAAATCACTTTTTGCTAAAAGTGTTCAGACTAACTAGCCCTGAAGTTCTGACTGTACATTGCATTCAGGTAGTCATCGAGCAAAGCAGAGGTCGTAACTGGAAATTATAATAAAACCCTCCATGACAAGATCAAAACGAAAACCTTAATTTGCTATTTAGCTCATTTGCAACCTTTAAAACAGCTTACCAAATTTAGTCCAACCATCCTCATTGGTAAAATCTGACCTGGGGAAGAGTGAAAATCTGAAAATCACCGTACGGCAGCTCTGATATTCTAAATTGAAGTTGAAAGGTCAAGGCTCAGTTTATTCATCCATAAAAGCATCAAAATTAAAGCGTTCCCGTCCTAATCAACCAACTCCAATTACCTAAACATTGTAAATAAAAACCCATAAAATGAAACCATAGATAAGAACAACAACATAAAACTATAGAACATAAAATTAAGTTAAAATGTTATGCCTTACTTGTGACTTGTGAGTGGACCTTGAGTTATTGAGAATAAACTTGCACACTCAACATTTATAATAGTTTTTAATGTAATGCTGTTATAGGTGGCTTTCATACGTGTTGTTGCTGCTGCTCGACCTCATAGTGTGTCTGTTCATCCTGCTGGGACTGGCCAAGCAGGCTCGCTGGCTGCTCATCCTGTGAGTACACACACACACACACACACACACACACACACACACACACACACACACACACACACACACCCTATACACTCTTGTATCTTTAGACACAAACCATACAATGCTGGATTGATGGTCAGGGTGTCCTCTTGGCTGAAGAGTTTGTGCTGCTCCCCCACAGGATGACCGTGCTGGCCTGGCTGGCTCTCTTCCTGAGCTGGGGCTCCCTGGGCTTGGAGACAGCCACTGTAGTGGTGAGTAGACCCAGTAAAACTGCTCTGGTGAGTGGGGCCAGGAGAGAGGGAGCGGAGGGATGGAGGGAGCGGAGGGATGAAGGGAGCGGAAGTGAACTGGACTGTCATGCGAGGGATTGGCTGGCTACAGCTGAGGGAAGAGAGCTATAGGAGGCCGAACCCTGATGGCAGGCCAAAGCCGTGCGATGCTTGTGTGTGTCTGTATGTGTGTGTGTGTGTGTGTGTGATTTCTGTGCCCATTGTGCTAAACCGTGAAAAGACCTGCCTCCTAGGGAACGCTGCAGTCATGGCAAAGGACCAAAAAGGCAGAAAAATGGGGCAGAGATTAAAGATTCAATGCGCGTGTGCATGAGCGCATTTGTGAACAAAGTGTGTTTGTGCATTAAAGTGCGTGTTTTTCATGTAAGTGTGTTTGCAAGTGTGTGGGCGTCTGGCTTTGAGAAGTAAAGATGGATGATGAAGAGAAGTGCTATCAACGAGAGTGAGGAGGGAGAGGAAGAGCAGCAGAGTGCATCTCGAGATCAGTTTAAGAGAGCGAGCGAGAGCTAAAGTGAGTGAGAGAGAGAGTTGGTGAACCATCAGCGGTGCAAAGGCTCGAAGCTGTTACTGCGCTGTACCTCGGCCCCTTGGGGCTTTAAACCGAGCATGTAAGGAGGTGGAAGTGTGAGTGTAATCCTGTGAAGGAAAATTCACTAACATGCTGCTGGACAGTGTTCAGCTGAAAGTCCAGCTGTGCTTTTAACACCTAAACATGACAACACCACTAGTGTCTTACAGGCATAAATCTGGCCACCTTTGGAGGACATTTATCAAGAACAAAACAACTTTTTATGTGTCTAACAGAACATCCTTTTTTCAGTTCGCTTCTGTGAAGTTTGGTCAAACTCTCTGAAGGGGAGATTGTTTTGGTCTGGGCCGTGGGTGTGTGAAGAGGCTAAATGGTGGCTGTTTTTCCGCACTGCTGCCTACTTTAAGAGTCTCAGTGTCATGTGGCACTGGTGGGAGATGTCCCATGGCCTGTGGGTCCACACAGAGCCGCTCTGTCCCTGGTCACTGACAGGGAAACAATGGGCCAGCTGTGGGCCTGCCCAATTTGTTCTGTCCCGGGGAGCCGCTTTTCCCGTCAGTCCCCGAGCTCACTGTGTGGCTCTCACTCCCTCTTCTGGTGGGGCGATCTCAAGCTGAGTGTGTTTGCGAGTGCACTATCTCTCACTTGAGTGCAGCCTCTTCAGAAATAGGCCAGGAGGTACAGCAATGTGCAGAGCTGATATGGAAAAAGAGGTTAACAGAGGGGAGGATATGAGTGATGAGCTAATGGAGAAAAACATAGATGTCAGAGCGCAGTGCAGGTTTATCCAGGGCAGCGTGTGATGGAGGCAGATCAATATTTGCCGCTATATTCTGAGCTGCTGTCAGATGTCTGAGGAGGTAAGTATGTCAGTCGGTCAGTGTGTCTACTAACTTTTCCCATGTGATCATTTTCTCTTGCCCTCCCTCTTTTGCCTCATCTGTCCCGCTGCTTCCCCCCCCCCCCCCTTTTCCTTTTTTTCCTCCTGTCATCCTTTCTCACCCTCCCCGTCACTCTTGCTGCATTGCCAGGCTCTCAGTGACTTCTGCTCGGATCCAAACGCGTTTGTCCTCAACTCCACCCACTTCAACACCGGGACCAGCTCAGGTACAGCGTTCACCTGCCGCCTGCACAAGCAACGCTCCCTGAAAAGGCTGGGTGTTTTCCCATTTCTGCAATGCACTTGATTAACCTGTGCTTTTGTCAGCACAATCTAATATAATGACAGTTAAATGTTCTTCACAAACCTTTTCTATTGTGCTCTGATCTGCTGTGCACTGGTGTTTTGTTGGCCATTCAGATGTGTTGGATTATTACCTGACCTGCGGCCGGCGCATTAACAGTCCGTTCCAGCAGGTAATGTGACCTCTGTCAGTCACATGTCTTTCATGTATATAACATTGTATTGAGCTGACCCTCACCCTCATTTAAAGTAAGCAAGCAGGTTGCATGTCAGACTTGCTCAAGGCCAGTTAAGGACAAATTGTTTGAGGATAGGATGCCCAGCTGTTACTGTGTGCCCTGTGCTTCAATGGTCTGCTCTCCTGCTACACTCTCAGCATACTAATGGTATATTTGAGCAATAGCACAAAATAAAAGCTCTTAACTCCACTGATTTGTTGGCTTCAGCTGCTGACCCAGTCACAGAGGGCACTGTCCAACATCCACACACACCTCTCCAGTCTGGACAGAAACGCTCTCACACAGTTCCCCAAAGCTGAGGTATGTTACAATGTGTAACTACGCACCTGACGAAATGCAGCTTCTCCTGCCTTTTTTCTGTGATTTCTTTCTAACGTGTTGCAAATTGGGCATCACTGCAGAAATCACTCAGGGAGGTTCAACAGATCCTCAACTCCACAGAGGGCAACTTTCACCAGTTGGTGGCACTACTGAACTGCCGAGGTCTGAATAAGGTAACACAAGGCGAAGTTCATATGTACGGGACCTGTAGCGATGACCAAGAACAGCTAATTACAAAATGCATCTTTATTTTAATTGATCCATCTGTCCATTTTCTTTTAGGACTACGTTGACTCTTTGAAAGGCCTGTGCTATGATGGGATGGAGGGATTGCTCTACCTCTCCCTATACTCTTTCCTCTCCGCTCTGGCCTTCACTGCCATCCTCTGCTCTCTGCCCGGTGCCTGGAGGAGCTTCCCCAGGTGAGAGAAAGTGTGAATGTGTGTGTAGTGCGTACACATTTCTAATAGTAATAAAGACAAGCAGGACATTGTTATTTTCATGCGCTCACACCTGTTTATACACTATGAATTTTACCAGCATTGACAATGCCAAGACTAGTGAAAGAAAGGGACGGTGCGAGACAACGTGGATCGATCTTGGGTTGAAGATCCTGAGAAGCAATAAATCTGTCTTGTCCCACAGTGTTGGAGTGGGGGGGTGGGGGGCATATACTCAAGGTATACAACATGTTTGAGCTTCTTCATGCCACACAATGCTGAAAAATATTAAGTGTGTTAGAGAAAGCTAGTTCAAATTTAGGCTTGAAAAATTTCTAATGAACATTAGAATATGCAAAAGCCTAGCATTCCTAAAAGGATATACAGTAATACTACAGAATTACTTAAAAATGACCAACAATAGCAGGATGTGGCTCTCCTGAACCCACTTCTAGGTGAATTTGATCGATTGGGAACAGGTTGAGTTTGGTATTCAGGAGTTTGGTAGCAGTGGCACAGGTTTGTTGGATATGGAGCAAGTAGCCATTAGCTAACAGCAACAATAGTGTTTGGTGCTTCTAGTGCAGACGTCCTGTAGATCAGTAGTTTGATGTGTTCTGTGGTGACCATTTGTGGATAAATACATAATTTTTACCATCTGAAGTGTTCGTCTCATATCTTTTTGTCTTGGAATATTAGCATCTAGCTAATCATGAACAGTGACCGAGAGAATAAATGGAGCTGTCTTGTAAGATGTCTTTTAATTAAAAAAAAAAAAAAGATCTATATTGAACATGGAATTATAACAATGAATACAGCTATATACGAGGTACAAAGACACAGTGGTACTCATCACTTCTCTGCATCCTCTCTCTCTCTTTCATGGATGATGACAGTGAATCAGAGGATTACGAAGACTCGGACAGCGAGAGTGAGGACCCCTTCACCTCCCATCAGGCACGTAGACAGACGGCCACGGGGTCTCAGCGAGGGGCCATGACCCCCTTCTATAATTACCCGGGGGCCGGGTGGACACCCCCCTTTTCTAGTGCGCCGCCCCTCCCGTGAGTAACACAGACACGCAGACACGCAGACAGACAGACAGACAGAACGTCCCAGATATAGGAGGAGGAGGAGGTGGTGGAGGAGGAGGTTGCTCTTAGATACAGCTTTGGCATCAAGCTCGTGTTTCTGTGTCGAGATCTGTACCTATGGGCAACTTTTATACTGATGCCCCACAGATCAGGGATTTCAAAAAGTCCAGGATGTAGTATGACAACACAGAGTATACTTGAACAACACATAGTGACTGACTGAGCACTATTGAGACTTTAGGTGCAGACACATAGTCTTTCATTCAGCTTCACACATTTCCCCCCTCAAAACAGTTACAATTATAATCATGACATACATAACAGATGTTGGACATAATGCACACCTATCCTTACATGAGAGTAGTAGAAGTGCAGTATAGTCACCTAGGTTTACACACTCATGTACATATATAGACATGTAGGATTAGCTCAAATCCACAGAGCTGTCTGGTTAAGCACATGCATTGCAGACAGACACACAGACAGGTCAATATGGACTAGAGTGTAGGCAGAGAAACAGACACAACTCCAGAGGTCTGTCTGTCTGTCTGTGTGTCTGTCTATTCGTCTGTCGAGTGTTTCAGGACAGACGATGTAGGCCGCTCGGTCATTTCACAGATCTTGTCTCAAATGGCGTCCTGTCTCCTAAACAGTAGTAGACTACTGCTGTGTTGGGGGGAGGGTGTCATTGACGAGGCCGCGCTCGTAAAAACTCCGGCGGTGTGAGACTCAGGTTGACGATAGGTAACCCCACCCCCCAACCCCACCCCCTCCAAACCCCATCACTCTCATCTGTCTCCTCACTGTGGTGTCCAAGTTGTTTCTCTGGATCTGTCCTTGCTGCTTTGCTCTCTATCGTTCCTCCTGCTCCCTCTTTTGGTTCTCCCTTTTTCTCACTTTCAAATTTCTCAACTTATTATGTTTCCTCCCTGTCTCCCTCGCTGGTGTTTCCAAGCTTAGTTAGTGCTCTGAGAGACCTAACTGTGGACGTTTTAACCTATTCTAATGCCAGCTGATCATCTTGACTGCTCCTATATCCAATATTAACACAGACGCACAAGGATACTGACTGAACTAATCTGTCAAGGTTCAGGAACTCAGTTAGCACCAAAATTACAGTCCACTCCTCTTAAATGGAATCTGCTCGGGATTGCTTTAAAAGCTTTCTAGGGTTTATCATGCAGATAAACAGATTCATTAGGAAAACAACATTACAGCTGAAATTGGATGGGTGAGTCACACCCGGCTCTAAATGCATGTAATTGCAGATTATTGCATAAATCCTGCAGTGCATCATCAGTCAGGAGTGGACTGTACGTCTGCTGCTGGTGCTCACAGTGCCTCGCTTGAGTGCCAGTAGAACTAATACCTACTAGTTATACTGAGTGCTGTGTTTTTCCGCACTATATTTCTAACCGCTCTTTCTCCTTCTTTCCTGTTACCTGTCCTTGGGTCCCGTCACCCCGCGGCCCCCCGTCCCCTCTGTCTTTCTTGATGTGTCTCACCCCTGTTTCCCTCTCTTCTTCATCCACCATTTCTCCTCTCCTCTCCCCTCCTCCCTCTCTTCTCTGTCGTTGTCTCTTTCTATCTCTATACAGGACTCCAAACGTTTCCTCCAATGGCAACCCTGGCTATGAGAGCCTCCCCTTGACTGACAGGCAGTCCCCACCCCCCTCTGTGAGTTCCTCTGTACTTGTGACGCCATCGCAATCTGTGCCATTTTAATCGCTGCTGTTAGTGCACACGCTCGCTTTGATAATCAGTAGCAAATGGACTAACATGGTGTCGAGGCTTCGACCTCGCAAGACCCTGTGGGCTGGCCTTTTGTTCTTTTTAATGCTTCAAAACGTGCAAAAGCATGAAAGAGAATTTACATCCATTCATTTATTGTTTCCACTGAACTTGTACATAACTCTTTGTAACTAACATGAATCTGGGAGCTCTTCTTGTTTTATTATCACTATCTGACCATCTTATATAGCTTACATTGCCCTCTGAAACAGTAGTGTGACAAAAGAAAAGATCCCAAATCAAGGTTCCCTTACTGGCTTTTTTCCACAGCTTTCAATCACATCTTCCTTAGTGGATAACCATGAGATGCAATATATACCACGTTATCACACGACCAAACATTCACTCTCCTGATGACCGAACCGAGCAAACTCCATCCACTAAGGAAGACCATGAGATGCAGCTGAAAGCTTCAGAAAAAGCTTGTAAGAGGAACTTGATGTGGATTTATTTTGTCAAAATACTAAGTTAGAAAATCAGTAAAATGAAATTAAAAGCCCTTTAAAATTTGTTTGACAAAAAGAAAGACACAACAACAAACTTAAGGTCCCCTCACCAGGTTTTTCCGGAGCTTTAAGTCACATCTCATGGTCTTCCTCATCAGATGGAGTCTGGAGTTGCCCCATAATTGACCACAATTTATCACATGACCAAACTCACTCTTTGACAAGTGAGCAGGCCACATGCGTTGAGGAAGACCTTGAGAGACAACTATAAACTGGAAAAAGCTAGTAAGTGGACCATGAGTTCATTTTTCTTGATTAAAATAATGAACATATTTACAGTTGTTTCAACAGACTGTAAACGGTTACATTTGAGGAAGGAATGAAGTAAAGCAGTAATATTTACTGTACATCAACCTTTACTTCTACTTTGAGTTTTATTTGAAACATTTGAAATTCTGTATTATTGCCTGTTGGTCAGATAGTGAGAAAAACCTGTGCCTTCAGCCTGAATAACAAATGGTGTTCTCTTTCTTTTACATTCTCTCAATACGCCTTTGGACCCTCTCAACCTCTGGCCTCTTGAATCCCATCGTCTGTTCTGGACGTACAGTACTCTCCCAGCATGCTGACTGGTTACGGGGGAGGTCAATCACACCCCAACCCTGCCCATTCGAGGAACCTGTATTCACGTTGATTATTATTTTTTTGTTAGGAAATGTATAGAAAAAAAATGTTTAGTTTTCATATGAATGGACACTTTACTGAAATGAAAAAGAAACTAATCTAAATAAAATGAATGCTAGGTGTGAAATCAAAGTGCGTAACGTCAGTACCACTGAATATTATTATTATTAGAAGCACTTAAAAGAAACAGGTCTAAATGGACTGTTGATATAACCGACAGTGACAATGCTGGTAGGATGGTTGTGCAAAGCTACGAACCAAGTCCACTTGGTCTAAATTCTTTCCCCTTGTCTGTCCAAACTCTGTGTAAACTGTGAACAGTGGTGAGGCAAGTCAGAATGGTATTGACGTTACAACGTTGTAGTTTTATATTCTTAAATGTATCAGTACCACCAATTTATTTTTAAGTTTTGATATAAATATTGTTGTAGAAAAGCACTGGCACATAGCAACAAGACACATTTTTTTTCTGTGAATGTTTATGCAGTTCCCTCACTTGGTATGATTTTTTTATTATTACTTTTTATAGGTGGCAATTCTGTATTTCCCTTGTATTACCTTATGGTATTCTGTATATCTCACTGTCTATAATATCTGAATAATCATGAACCTTTGCTCTTACAAAAAAAAAAAACTTGAGGGCTGCCAAGACCCCGTTTTAATGATTGAATGGAGAACTACAACTGCCACTCAAGTCTTGAGAGCGGAGAACTACAAATCCCATGCAATGACAGCAGGTACATAGCAATATGATTCTTGCTACTGGTGCTGCAGTAGCCCTACCGTAACTAGCAATAATAACTATGTATAGCATTGGGTTTCTGAGATCTCTCCAAGATGTTTTGTGTATATATATATGGTATGTTGGAGATTTCATTGAATCCCCCATCCTCGCCAACTGACCTTGTTAACCCTTGAATTGAGTTTGTATGGTTATCAATGCTCCTTTTGAATGGCATCCTTTTACACTCAAGAGTCTAATATAAATAAAAATAACTTCAATAACCTTCACCTGGTCTTCATCCTGTCTACAGGTCGATGTAAATAACACACGGTAAGCTTTACAATAGATTCATACTTAAAACAGGAGGTCAAAGTTTAATATAAATAAGCTTCAATATTATGAACCTCTGAGCTTAGGGTTTTGTGTCAGTTAATCACTAGTGTGTACCAGAGAGAGTGCGTCTATTCGTTTGGATATGCATAGATCAATAGGAGACAAATTACAAACAAAGGTTACAATACAGTCACAGGACCAGTGTTTTTGCATGTTTGACTCATTTACAACCAATTACGAACAGTGTATGTTATACTCCTGCAACCTTTCCTCTTAGATTTTAAATAAAGTGACCTTGCTTTTATTCCTGATAAAGTTGTGAGAAACTGAACCTGTGGAGACTTGAAACCTGGTCGAGATGTATAACCCCATCATAATCTTCTTATTTTCTTCGTCTTATTTTGTCCAGGCTTCATTGCCGTGTGGATTCAGCTGCATCATCACACATCAGTAACAGAACTTCACCAGATCTTGTTCACCGTGATGGATTTTCCATCTCATCCACATTTCAAATCTCTGCAAGTTGATTTTTTATTCTAAAGCTAAACTAAAGGAAAACAAAGGCTGCCTGGAGGATAACAACACATTTGTATATCTAAAAACCGTGGCACACTATAAAAAATATCTAGAACATTGTAGTAAATGGGAGAAAAACATGCAAAGAGACTGGTAGTCCTTCAATGCCTCACCAGGTGACACCTTCAGAAGACCTGTGCCTGTGCGGACACACACAAAGACAAACAATGCTAACAAATCTGCAGTGCATAGAAGGTTTACAACGAAGGTCGTGGGAAGAGATGGTGCACTAAGGTGCTGCTTGATAACTGATCAATTTTGAGTTTGACGACTTGATCGAAGAAGTCAATGATATCTTATGTGGCAAATTCAACTTATTTTCATCTTGGTGATGTTTTCGCAATCAAAGCTCCTTATGTAGATGGTTTTTCATGCGCAAACACAGCAACTGTCCACAAAACAGTAAACGTTCAGTCATATGTCACAACTCAATAATCAACAAACTAGCCCACATTTGCCTGGAACTTTGTTAGCTTAGATGCACCATCCCAGTGTTAAAACAAAGGTACCACGAGCGAGGACAACGCTGATACACTGGTCATATCAGGGCAACAGCTGTTACAATCAAAACAGTTCTTCATTTCAGGAGTAAACGCCCGTCTCTGCTTCTCTTTGGAATTTCCTCTGTGTCAAGATATTAAATGTATTTTAGTGCATTCCCTGAAGAGTTTTCTGTAAAGAGGTGTTTGTTTTAAAAAACAATGTCTGTCATTTTCCCAGAGGAGTGGGTTTTTTTTCACGCTATCTAAACGTATGTCCTGTCCCGAGGCATCACTTCTTGGGGTTGTCAGGGTTCAGCCATGAAGCGTCCTCCTCCACCTCCCGCCGGACGACCAGGAGCATCTCTGCCACATCCTGAGAAAGCTGTTCACTAAGAAATGCGCTGAAAGAGAAACAAGGACAGAAGAAAAGGTTAGAAAAACTCTGGACGCAGACAGAGGGCTGCGTTACTAGCGTTCTAACACAAACAAACAGTGAGGTAAGCCCCATGTGACCACTCATATGGGATGACTCACTCGCTGAGACGGAGATCAAGCAGCAGAGCAGTGAGTGTCTGCTCCAACAAGCTCTGGAAACATCATAAAGAGCACATTCTTACCGTAGTTCTGCTTCCCCCCCAATACAGACGGGGCTCTTCAGCTTGGAGTCGAGGTTGTAGTACTGGCCATTAACTTGCCGAACAGCGAGCCAGTGCCGCCGTCGGAGCGGGAGGGACACAATCCCCAGAGACACCCGTGATGGGACATTGAGAATAAAACCCTGGACCTTTGACATGCAAAGGCTCTGCACCGTCCTGTATGAGAGAGATTGAGACACAGATATTAGAGATATTCTTAGTTATCCATCCGTTATGTTCAGTACGTTTCAGTAGATATTTAATGACCCACTTGACCTCAAGCTGGCTCATCTACTTCTGCTGCACTTACTGACTTCCTACATTTCCTGAAATAAAAGCCTAATATTTACATGTAGCAGGAGATGGTTAAGAGTGCGAGTAAATAAGAGGTGTGAGAGTCACACCGCTTATTTACAGTGTGGTTGCATTGCATGATGGTCTAGTATCATGGTCTACTATTTGTGCAGTAATTGGTATCTTTGCCTCTGTCTGTGAGTCGAAAAAGACACATTTATTCTTTGATTGCCTGACACAAGGAGCTGATGCTTGGTGATATTCTGAAAAGCTTTTCAATTATCAAACTCTAAAACAAACTTGTTTGTTCTTTTGCCAGTTTCACTTCAAAATGCATTACAATAAGAAAGAACAAGCCCAGAAATGAAAAGTAATGCGCGTTTTGGGATGGACTGTGGCTTTAACATGTAATGATGCCTTTCAGCTTTCAGTGAGGCATGCAGTATAGCTTGAGGTGTCTCCGTCACCTGCGTTTGTCCCACCACACCGCAGCCAGTTCTCTGCTCTGCAGCGCCGCCATGATGACGTTGACGTCATAGTTTCCCGTGCCCAACACTGATCGATGAGGGTTCACCACACACTGTGGAGCCAGCCTGCAGAGAGGGAGCAACAGAGCAATAGACCATTTTATAAACTCTTATTTGGTACAGCTCAGATTTAAATTTGGCGTCTTTTTGCCAGGACCGTTGGGAACCGGGGCCACTGTGAGGTTTTGTTTGCTTGCTTTTCTGTATGAATGCCTCCAAACTGTCAAGCCCGACATCCGTGGTGATTCAGCTGGTACTGGGCTAGATTTGTTTCCAGAACTTCCCTTTATTTTAAAAACGATTTGTTTACAACAACCTGCACAAAGTTTCTGTGTGTCAGTGAAGTCACGGGGTTTCCAGCAGGAAATTCTTTAGCCGAGGCCATAAACTCACAATGCATCTCGTTCCATAGTCACACTGAATACAATGGATATAGCTATGTCAAATTGACTCCGCTGCTAGAAGCAATGGGACAGAGCACAGCAATTCCAGATCAGGTTGGCATTCCCTGTTTGAAACGTTCAGTCAGTGGAAGGGTTTTACATCGAACACACTGTTACATAGAGAGAGGATATAGCATTTACTGCTATATATGAAAATAGGTCAGGGGGTGAAAACCCTGAGCATCCGCATGTTACTGTATTTTTTGTGAAACCACCAGTCTAGACCTAGAATGATCAGATGTTTGCTCTCCTTCTCTTCTGCGTGTCAGTGGCCGCTGCGAGTGTTGGGTTTTAACGTTTGTGTCACCTCCGGCAAACATTGTATTATTCTGGGCAGAAAGCAGACGTTTTGTTTGGGAACTCCATGTAACCAAATGATGGAGTAATGTAGGTCACAAATGGGGCTCAGGGCCAATGTCAATTCAGGGGACACGTGTATTTTAGCAAAGTCCCCGTTGCTAACTCATGTTTCTGTGCTTACTGTCTCATGCAAAGCGGTTAAATATGCGCTGCCTCCCTCTCTCTGCGGCTCTATGAGCAGACACGCCGATACATTAGTATTAAAACGTTACCCTACCGCTTGCAGATGTCATCGGCGGTCTCCTTGGTGAACACCCGCTCCTGGAGCACGTTGTTGAGTGCGTGAATCGCGCACAGCTCCAATCGTTGCTTCTCATGAAACACTTCTCCTTCGCTCATACTAACGCTAACAACACACAAGCACAACGAAGCAGGAGAGACGTCAACAGAGTAAAACACATAGCTAACATACAGTTAGCTGGCTAGCTACCGGAGCAGCCAGGCAGCGCAGTTTGCAGTCCATTCAAGGCTAACGAGAACTTAAAAGTCGTTAGCTTACCGTAACGGAGGCTAAACCGTGGCAGCGGACGGTTTACACTCTGTAGTTGGTCGCTGACAGTTTGCAAAACAACGGCAAAGTGAACTATTATTAATCAACAATAGCTAAACGAAGCTACTGACCTGCTGATGGAGCAATTCCCCGTTAAAAAAGATGCTGGAGTCTGACAGCTACATCCAGAAACCGGAAGCAGATCCGTTGTTTTTGTTGTGATGTTTTTGTTGTGCAGCTGTCACGCCCATTTACGGTCTCCGCCGCAGCACCGGGAAAATCCGTCCGCTTTAATCACAAGTGACTCTTTTTTTACTAGTTCAAATAAAGATGCGATCAAATAAACGTTACAGGGCAACGCACTCCGCACACAAAGGTTCCCACCAGGCTGTCAGGTCTCAGGACTTTGGGCGTGATGTTGAAGCGCCCTCTAGTGCTGAGCCTGGTTATAAACGATGAGGATGAGGATGGTGATGATTTATTGTTCTGGTAATCAACAAACGGATAATTATAATGTAAGATGGCGTGTTTGGGTTGTAACAGTGAACCCTAAGCTATCAGTGGTGGAAGAAGTACTCAGATATTTCACTGGAGCCAAAATAATAATACCACAGTGCAGAAGTACGCTGTTACTGGTAAAAGTCCTGCATTTAAAGTTACAAGAACAAAAGTATTATCAAACATAATTAAAGTACCAAAAGTAAAAGTACTCGTTTTGCAGGATGCCCCATTTAGAATAATTCACATTTTATTATTTGATTATGATTAGTGATAGATAAATGTTCCCTACCCTTTAATATTGTAGCTGATAAATGTGGGGCCAATTTTTATTAATTTCTCTATAAATGTATATTTAGCTTGTGAATGTTCCCCTGAGGATCAACAAAGTCAATGGTTTTGATAATATCATAGTGATTTTGTTGACTATATCTTGTAGCATTAATATGAAGCTGCAAAGTAACTAGTTATCAAATAAAAGTTATCAAATAAATGTAGTGCAGTAAAAAGCATAATTTTTGCCTCTAAACTGTAGTGTAAAGTAAAAAGTTATAAAGGAGTAAAAGTATAATGTAGCATGAAATTAATATAGTCATGTAATGTACAAGCACCTTAAAATTGTACTTAATTCTTGAGTAAATGTACTTAGTTACTTTCCACCACTGTAGACTATCATCAGTGCTGGAATGAAACTAAATACTATATTAATTTTATGCTGTCTATTTCACTGTATATATTTGACATCTGTGGTTACTAGTTGCTTTGCAGATTTATATTATGAATACAAAATAAAATCAACAAATTATGTTTTAATATGTAGTGAACTACCCAGGTGTATATAGTTAGAATTAACCACATTAACTGTAGCTGACAGTTTTTTATTGGTACTACTTATTTACAGGTGGTGGCACTTCCACAGAGCATTTTCATTTCATGAGACTTCAAGGCCCAGACTTTTATGTGCATAGAAGCACTCTTCAGAATGAGTACTTTTAGCTCACTTTGGTTAAATATCTTGTTTGTGTCTATAGAGAGAGCAAATGCCACTAGATTGGCAGAAGACTGCTACTTCACAAATGCAGATATCAAAAGACTGGTGTTTTTTCTATCCAAGGGCATATCATGAGAGGTTAGACTTGTACTGTGCTTTATGATCAATAAGTTAAAACCAGAAAATATTAAACCTGCTTTGCAAACATTTTAAATATTGCAATAAATGGGTTTACCACCTACAACCTGGAGCTCAATGCTCTTAAGACAGTGGAGTTGGTTGTGGACTTCAGAAAGAACATCCTCACCTCCTCCATCACCATCTGGTACGCTGCTGCCACTGCCAAGGACAAGAGCAGACTGCAGCGTATCATTCGCTCTGCAGAGAAGGTGATTGGCTGCAATCTGCCTTCCCTCGAGGACTT
>JAVQJL010030312.1:0-11869 GCA_036024295.1 Nannoperca obscura | reverse complement strand
GAGAGAGAGAGAGAGAGAGAGAGAGAGAGAGAGAGAGAGAGAGAGACAGAGAGAGAGAGAGAGTTGAAGAATTGAAATTGAATTGAGAGAGAAAGAGAGAAAGAGTGGGGTGGGTGTGTGCTGGGAAAAACTGTGAGAGAATACAGAAGAGTTGTGTTTTCTTGTTGGTCTGGTTGGTTAACTGGGCCCGAGTCAAGGGAAAGAATGTAGTCCCATTAAAACACATTAAAGAGAGAGAGAGAGAGAGAGAGAGAGCGTTGGGTGTGTGTCAGTGTGAGAGACAGAGAGAGCTGGATGAAAATAAAAAGATATACAGACAGAATTACAGACCGGAGAAAAAATAAGTGAAAAGAAAGTGAAAAAGAGGAATGTAGAAGAGAAAGAGGTAAAAACTGAATATACAGTGAAGAAGAGACAAGGAAAAGTTTAAATCAACAGAGATATGATACACAGAGAAAGAGAAAGTGAGAAGCAAAGGGGAAGATAATTAGAGCAGAAGAAGATGGAAAGATAAAGATAAAGAGGAGGACTATAGAAAGAGACACAGAAAAGAGCCACAGGCAGAGAGTCAGAAATGCTATTAAGTCGGGGTTTCAGCATTCCTCAGCAGAAACACTTATAACATGCATGACTGACTCTTGTGTTTGCTTTGGAAGTCAGTAAAATAGCAGCATCACAATGTTTTACATGTACAGGGACAGCCTGTTCACTTATCACACACCTCCACAAGTCCATTTAACTCTTCACAGGATCTGATTGATGCAGACACATAATGTGAGTGCTGTTATCCCTACTAACATTACAGCATGATGCTACTGTCTTCTAATGTATCCAGTATATGGTGTTAAATGAAAATGTTTGTTTCAGTTAAGGGTGTGTTGAAAGCAAAAACAGAGATACATTTTCAAATCTATTTGTTATTAAATGGCAGTCAGAATTGCTAATACCACGGTTCTGGAAGCTAGCTGTTAAGCTAGCAATATGTGTTAATAAAGCAAGCTAAGCTAAAGCAAGCTAGTCTCCAACTAAAAAGCACATTTAAAGCTACATTAATATATTGGTTTGGTCAGCTAGTGTTATTGTTATTATTGTCATCATTCATTAACAAATAACTGAGACTAGCTCCACGTGGAGCTGGCGTAAGAGACATTTAGCGCCCTCTGCCCAGCTGAATTAAAGATAACGTCTCCTTTCTGCAACTCTGTTATCGGAGCACAGTGCAGAGTACAGGCAGACTTGCCCTTTGACTGAGAACAGTGTGACACTTTGAGAAAACACAAAACTTTTTTTATCATCATGACTGATAGGAGTTTCATTATTGGTAATTGTTTAATTGCCACAAGTTTGGTCCTGCACAGATTTCTATTTCTGTTTCAGTCAGATGTAGTTTAAAGCTAACGTAATGTTGAGTGGAAACAACTGGGTAACAATGACAAGAAGATGCAACATATTTCTTATTTCTATGGTTCTTTATAGCAAGTTATTATGTTTGTTTTCCTCCTATATGATGGCTGTGAGATTCATATGGTGTTCCTATGGTGACTTAAAGACAATTTGTGGAACTACACTACATGGCCAGAAGTATGTGGACACCCTAACATTCCAGCCTTTACTGACAGTAGAATGTATCATTCCAAAATCCTGCACGTTAATATGCCGCTGTAACTCTCTCCGCTCTTGTGCGGAGGCTTTCTACAAAATGTTCCCAATTCAACTCAAATGTTTTGTTTGGGGCAGTCAAGTCCGTCCACACCAAACTGGGAAAACCATTTCTTTATGGAAAAGGCCTTCCCCTAACTGTTGCCACAGTTGGAGAACACTTGTCTTTAAAATTTCACTTCATTGGAACTAAAGTCCCCAAACCATGACCAGACCCTGACCCCAGAGGGTTCCTATAAAAAGTCCTAAAAGATTAATAATAATATTCCCCTGTGGACAGTATATTGGTAGTATTCAGTAGTAATGTGAACACTGGCTTTATTAAACTGTTGGTTATGATAAAACATTTAAAGCAGGTCTTTATTGAACCCCAATTTTGCACCTATACTGACATTACATGTTTTTGTTTGGCACTGAAGTCAGCATTTAACTTCAGAATGATATTATCCTACACCGTATAGTTCTTCAGGGATTAACAGTATTATTGTGTTACTCAATTGCTTTATAATGACTTTATCAAAAGCAACAGTAATTCTAAAATATTAATATAATATTCCATAGTGACTTTCAGCTTTGTTAGAATTTAGCTAATTTATGCCAATGCCTCCCAAACAACACAAACTTGTATTTGTTTTTGACTTCTCAACTATATTGTTAACTGTTACTGGCTTTATGTAATGTTCATTTTATAAGTAACAGTAGCCTATGTGTTACAACTAACTTTAAAATATTTTTAAATCTCCTGTTTTTGTCATATGACAAATAATAACTTGCTTTATCATATTTTATGGGATTGTTCCAATATGCAGTCATACATACTACAGCCTACATATAACCTAGACATATACCTAGACATATGCCTATTGGAATATTGAGGATGACTTTATCATATGTTTGTTGGATGTTGTTTCTATATTAATTAGTAATGCTAATATCTAAACTAAATCCAATTGACTGAAGAGATACTGACTCTGATAGTTTGATTTAAAGGTCTTCCTGCAGGTGTCTGCTCAGCTGCTGGTCCTATCAAAACATTTCAGCAAGACTAAAGACTTTCTATTTTGGTTTTATTTAATATTTTTTATTTTTCTGTATATATTGCTCTTGTTGGCACCCACCCACCAAAACAAATTCCTCGTATGTGAATACTTACTTGGCAAATAGAAGTAGAAAAAACTATAGGTGCAAAAAACAAAACTATTAATATGAACTTTTTTCATGTTGAGCTTTTCTTTTACATTTCATGGGGAAGTTAGCTGAGGGGCCCCCCACAGTGTCAAACTTTGAAAACTCTTGCTTTAATTTAACAGAAGGATTATGTGATTCCTTTATGCATTCAGAAATGCTTATAATTATTTTTGCATCTAAAGGCATGAGGGGGTGAAACACTGACATATCATGAGCAATTATATCAGATTTAAAGCAAGAAAAAAAGCTCTTCAAAAACCTCTCAGAATAAACTTAAATATGCATTTTGGTCAAGTTACACACAAAGTTGTTTTTTTACTTTCTGAAAAGCTGTCAATTCTGAGATTTTTACTTGCTGCTCACAGCAGTAACTTTTGAATATGGTTGATAGTGACTCCTCTGTAGTCGGATCCAGTTAAACTGTGGTTTTTGTTTTTACTGAGAAGCCTTTTAATTACACATCACTGCTGTCAGTAGAGGCGACAAGAGCTTTACTGTTGTTGTTCTGCACTCAATGCGACAGAGTCATGCGCTGTGACAACTAAAGTGAAACCTAAAACTCTGAATACTTTAAACTTGCATGTGTTTAGCAGCATTTATAAACAATAACCTGGCACATTTGAGTTATTTAGGAGCTTTAACACTACGCAATGCTCAAGCTGAAGTGTCATTACTGACAACAAATCCCATGAAAAGACCAAAATCAACAATGTATTGATTCTGCTAACCAAGTCTGTGTAGCCAAAGCCTGATATAATTTATTCCACCAAAGACTTTCATTTTTTCCCAAAAACTACAAACAACACACCGGTGAGCTACACAGTTGTACTGCATTTTGTTCCTTCATTATAATGAACACTGCCACTTTATCTTGAGTCAATCAATGGTATTCATGTGTGTCTAAAAAATACACCCCAAGAATTGCACTATTTACTCTTGTTTGAGGAACTTTATATAACAATACTCGCCTTAACATACCCACATGAATGTACTGACATCAACAAGGACCCCGAACAGGTCCATTTTAGTCCTGATGGGGCTGCAGAATTAATCAGCAATCAATCACTGCCTGTCTCAAGTAGAGTAATACATACTGTTACATGCTACTGCTGTTTATAACACTTAAAACTCAAATGTCTCAGAATAGTTGTGCTTAATATTGTACAGCTGCCATCCACTGTTCAGGTTGTGTCTGTAGGAGGCAAACTTAAAGAATGAAGTAGGGAAAATGGAGTGGGAGAAATAGAGTATAAAAAAGGGTATTGCTGGAGTGAAATGGGGTGAGGTGCCTCCAGGGGTTTTCTATGTCAAGTGCTGTGCTTAAATGACTATAAAAGAGCTCGCCGTCCTGCCAGCTTTCCACGCAGAATTGCCTTTTGCTTCACACGTGTTCATCAATAGGGCTGATGTGCAGTCATGGCGACAAGGTTTGCTACTTAAGGGACCTTTCTGAAAGCAGTGGAGCAACCTTTATTCTTACTGTCAAGCCACAGTGCTCTAGACAACATAGTTACTTACTATAATGTGTGAATGCAAAATACGTGTCTTCTTTGTCCAGAATAAAGACAAATAATCAAGGTTATATTATAGGTTGTGTAAGTCCATTAAGATGCTAAAATGATAAAAGCAAACTTTTGCTGTTTTAACTTTTAAAAACTCATACCATGGCAAACAGATACCTCCAATGCCTCACATGAAAACACTTTTAAAGAAAATATATGTTGGAAATTAAAATGTCCTCAAGCCCCTCTTTATTTCCTGAAACAGCTCTGATGTCTCCGGAAGTGTAACAGAAGGCTTTGAATATTCAGTAAATACTGGTGTAGGAACCATCAGTGACACTGGCAGTAGGGGTACTAAGGGGCCTGCAGCTCGCCGTATTGGTGGAGGCTGTGAGAGAAAAACGTTTACTAAACCAATAAATAAAAACCTTTTGAGAATAGAATTTTAGCGTAGACACTAAAACATTGTTATTCGGTAATTGGTTGAAATCCATTCTTTTATGATATTTGATTTCACTTCCAATCATTCAATGTATTTTCTGTGTATCTGATGCACAGATTCAGAGCATGTAGTTTGACGCAAAGGATCATGGATATTAGTGACCAGTAATGGTGGGTTCGGTATCCTTACTGCGCTTCACCATGTCTCAAAAAAGAATCTGTGTTCTCCGTCATTTCTTGTTTCTGTCACAAATCTGGTAGTTTTGGAGTGTGGGCGTCAATTATTCTGTTATTAATGTTTTCGGTTGCTATGTGTGTGTGTGTGTATTATACAATTCAGGTGCCTAGCTCTATTGCTATCCATAAAGTGTGGCTGTAGCTCAATCAATAATAAATCGTCTTCTGATTAGGAATAAATCTGCAATCTGTCAAACTGTCCCTAGCTGAAGACGATATGCTGCTTTGACAATCAATATGTTGGTTTTCTGTGTGTTGAAGCGTAAAATACTGTTGACCAGTTAAATTAATGCAAAAAAACACTAATGTTGCGCAATATTTCATATGACATCACGATATAGACTTTCTCTCAGCACCACCAACTATGAATGACTTCCAGCATCCCTGAACCATTTAAGTGAGAATTAAAAATGGCAAGCCACCTGCTCTTTTCATTACAGCAACTGTTTATTCAGACACAGGCTCTGCCAGTGATTTGCCATGTGACAGATTCACTCCCACCTAAACCCTGTTAAACACTGATCATCACTCTGCAGCCTACAAGCTAAGAAATGAATACATAGGCACACATGTTCATGCTTACTTTGTCCTTTCTGTCCCAGATCCTGATCTGAACAACATACACAAGCTGTGACGCAGACTGAGACCTGCTTTCTGTGACAAATGTTCTCACACATGCAAACATGCAAAAGCTTTTATAAAGAAGGCTCATACAGATTCAAACTTCCATCTCTCTGTGGTAATTACTGCATAACAGACAGAGCGTTATGCATTCATAGCCTGAAACTTTGTTCTGTAGTGCAATATGCTCTGGAGAGCAGGACAGTGTGACATGAGGAGAACAGTGCCAGCTTTGACTAAAGATGCCTTCTGGTCAGTTGAAAGCTCAGCATACTCTATGGCCTCTCAAACTGACAGACATTCTGCGATGCGCTAACAGCAGAAGGCTTGTCGATATATTGTTGTGAAATCACATATTGCCACAAGAAGGCACGGGATAAAGAAAATATATGGTAGGTGGTGAAAATCATCTCTTTATACTAGTATACCACACTGAACAACGTTTTTGTGTGTACTTTAATCTAAACTCTTCATGTTCCTTTGATGATGAACATACTGTATCCTGGATAGAAGCACGACTCTGAACGTGGAATGATATATTATGATAATTATAGTAGCAAAAATAAATGCCTTCATGGGAAATGATGATGAAGGCTTGTAAAGTTTATTTTCCATGCTGGGTTATGGTTAATTCTAACTGCAAGTTATTCTAACTAACAAGTTATTTCTTCTTCATTTTTAGTTACCAGGTGATCTCAAAAGCTTGTTAACATATATTTAAATTCTTAAAATATTAGGTCACGGGCCAAGGAAGGGCCAAGAAGTACATTCTTTGGTGTAGAACCTGGTCCATGTTCAAGTTTTTATAATTGAATGGCTTGTAGAATCAATATATTTTTTTACATTCACAATGGATCAAATCACTAGGTGTAATGCGAAAGGGGTCACTTTTAGTGATGAACCCACTCGGAATTAACGCTGGACTCTGCAGCTTCCTTCAGCTCAACATTTCAGGAGCTTTAATTAATTTAGTTTTTTTAACGGCCCACAACTTCATTGTTTTGATTCGCTTTAACTGCTTAAAGGAGAGTGGCTATTATAACTTTGCTAACTTTGTGTTGAGGTATTAAGATGTTATATTTCAATGTTGTTGTGTTGTTTAAACATTCTGAGAACTGCGCCACCTTTATAGACGTGTGGTTAAGTTCTAGGTATCAATAAGACATGGAAATCTCTACACTTTACTTAAATTTGCAGCATGATACCAAGGGCAAAGCAGCTTTGTTGGTGATCATGTGTGCAGGCCTCATGCCAGTTGCAGGACTTCAGAAAAGATTAGATTATATTGTGATTCTAAATGGTGATGTGAGCCCCAACATTTCTCCAGCTAAGCAGCTCTGGAAAGAGGCCCAGCGTGTGATACTGAAACCAACAATAAGTATTCCAAGGTTTTGCTAGCTAACAGCAGTCAGCAATTACAACAGGCTGTCTTAATAAATCAGTGAGTCTTGTGCCTAAGTTTATTCTCAATGCTTATTAGAGACAGATGAAATGAAGAAGAACGTTATGCATTACCTGGAGTGCTGCATTCTCAAATACCTCCCACTTCATTTGCTGTATGCACACATACACAGTGTTCACACCGATTTCTCTTTCACTCCCATCTTCCCTTGGTATGGCACAGATTGATTAGATATTGAAAATGGTCTGTCAGCACGTTTTAGAGAGGTACTCATCTGATAATAAATGCAACACCTCGATTGGGAGCTAATTATATTAGAGACACAGCTTGGTTCTGCTGTCTTGCTCTCTCAGTGTTGGCCCCATTGGGAGACAAAGTCATGCGGCAACAGAGTCCAATGCCCATATTAAAGATTTCCAATGGCCATGCCCACTTACTCTAACTCAAAATATGCTCCGCTGCCAGCTACGAGTTCACAGTGAGAGACAATTTCAGACTGGCAGAAAGCATAACGCTACAAAGACAGTGACAGACACAGTTGCAAAAACTACCTGATCTGCGACAGCACGGGCCAATTTGTCCATCCTGGAACCAGCCTCTGCAATCTTCTTAGCCGCGTTGATCACATCTGAGGAGTTCTTCAAGGGGCCTTTGCCTCTGAGAAAATTCAAGTAGTGAGAAAGAAGAAAACAAGGGAATGTGGGTGGAGTTGCAGAGGCAGAGGACATGCAGAGCTTCCCTTTAAAGACTAAGCTCATGCCCGTGTCAGCTCATACAGCAGCTAATTTGTTGTTGCTGGCAGGAGGAATAAGAGACATGACAATCAACTAACAGTACAAGATTCCCCATATAATGGATATAACAAATACAGTATACCTTTGTCCCTAATGATGTATCATAGAAATATGCTTTGAAGCACAACGTTTTAATAGCAAAACAAGAATTTTCAGAGCAGTTACAGTAAGGAAATAAAACCGGAGAGTGAAGTAATAGTCAACAACTGAGCCTGAACTGATCTGTCTTGCCAGCACGGGGATGTGGCAGTTAATGTGGCTAAAATAAGTGTGTTTGCCTGTGTGTGATGGCTCATTTTTAGTCGGTGCTAAGCTGAAGTTTACACTGAGTTTGTTCATGCCAATCTGAGTGACTGGGGTCAATGCCAAGTAATAATGGTGCAGTCACAGCGCCACAGCCATAATCACTCACGACTAATCACTCATGGCTCTGATTTGTTTTTACATTTTGGTTTGTTCCATGCCATATCGTTGTGGAGTGGATCACAACTCCATACACGAGGCAGATAACCATCAGTTAGGCATTAGGCATTGCCCTGAGATATGTTGAGTCCAGATGGGGGAGATTGAGAGGAAAGCTGCTGGCTTTTAGTAAAAATAAGCGACAAGACTCTTAATGCAAACAGATAATCTATTACAGTATATCTTTGAATCGCAGTGTCGCTACATAGTCTGATAAAAAACAAAGGTTGTCTGGGTCCCTTTGCCTTTAACAAAACAACATGATTGTCTCTCAATATTCCCACTTTACTTCATACTGCAATATTTTTATGTAAACAATGGATAAAAGACTACTTGTACGTGAGGTAAGGTTTGCCCATAGTGATGAACCCGTAGAGAATAATCACTCACCCTAAGCTGTACAGAACTTTTTAGCTTTTTTTCAGCTTAGTTTTGGTTTTATGACATATGTGTGTCATAAGTGGCCAAAAATCATTGCAGTCATTTTTACCTGGTGAAGTCTGTCATCTCCATCATAATCATACACATCTGCTTGGCTAGCACAATGATGTCATTGCCGTTGTCATCCCACTTGGCCACTTCTGCATCTAGCTTGCACTTCTCCTGTCTGAAGCTCTCCACCTGCTCAGCAATCTTGGCCTTCTCCTCCTGGGGAAGCTGTGCCATGATGGCCTGCAGGCAACAGGAGAGTATGGAAGAAACAAAAGCATTAGAGAAGGAGAAGGAGGTTGTTAGGGAGTAAATTTGAGTAGAATAAATTGGGAAGATGGCTCAGAATGAGGGAAATGCCAGAGGAGAAGACCTTAGGTAAAGGAAGGAGATAAGTTTGGGGAGTAGAGAACGATAGGGAAATGAGAAAAGGGGCGAATGAGAACAGGGATTAGTTAAGGAGGAACAGAATAAAGGAAAGCACATAAAGGGGAGCTGTAGCACCATTTGTTCTATTTTTTTCTGTCCAGTCTACTTTTTAATCCGCCTTACAAAACTTGAACATTAAGTTTGGAGTTTGGAGACTATCCCTGCCCTTCTGAAATGCTTCAAAATAAAGTTCTAGACTTTACATTTAATGGCTGGACCTTTTCAAACCCCTTGACATCTTATATCCATAAAGAGCAAATCCATTTTTGCTTTCATTTTTTTCTCAGCTGCCTTTGGGGGCAGGTCCAAAATGGCATAAATCTTGTGGCAAGGTCACAGGCGCTGTAAGTACCCGGTATTATTTGGGAGATAAATGTATAATTACCTCGCTTCTTAGACCAGAGAATGAATAATGCATTTGTTCAACATTATGTCAGGGAGGTGAGATGGAAGGAAGAGTAACCTGGTTTCCATTAGGTCGATTCTATTGACTCGAGAGGCAAAGAGAGAAAACGAGTACAGTAAAAAAGAAAAGTCACCATTGTTTTTTAACCTCATCTATTATTGACTGTCCTCCAAGAATTGCTATTCACTTAATGAAATAATCACCCTTGTCCTCCTTTTCCCTCTTCCTTATTCCCTCTCTCACACAACGCTGCCGGGCGAGCTCAGTGAGAAAGTGCATCACTTTGCTCATGTCCCCTGGTAGATGTGTCAGGAGGAAAATGAAAACAAAAAAAACATATATATAGATGACTTGTCCTGCTGAAATTCTACGAAAGAAAATAAGCAGGGACAATGGGCGCAGTGAAAGAGAGAAAATTTAAATTACAGAGTGAAATAGAGAAGCATGGAGGCACAACTTTCTCATCACAGGCCAACAGATGTGTCTGTGAGCTCTGGCCTACTGATCACTGTGTGAGCAGAGTGGTGCAAAGCTTTGATGGCGGTTAGCTTGAAAAAAACAACCCCCGAACGGCATAAACAAACAAGCAAAACCCAGCCCCCTCAAGCCCAGTGTAGATTTCCTCTACTGCTGGTGCCAAGACACACACACAACAGTGCGGCGGCAAATCCCATTAAACAGCATGTGGTGTGAAAACACTGCTCACATTTACAACAAATACCAAGTTAATATGTATTTAGACTGCACAATGAAGAATAAACTATTTAAAACAGACCACCGATTCCAGCAGGGCCAACATGTATTCACTTTGCAGGTATGCTTGCATGTGTTGCTACAAATTATGGGTTGCACACAGCAGGCAGTGCTCTGGGGCCCCTGCACCACCATTTATTTATTCTATGACAAAATATCTACTGTATGTCTAGCCATCCACAAACCAGACAGATCCCTAAATTAAGTAAGGCATTTTTAGCTTGGTTAATTAGCACTAATGGGCTTTTATAACCAAATTTGAACCTTTAGTCCTCTTTTCAAAACCTCACACAAATTAAGTTAAGCTTGGACAGGCAGTCAACTCCAGTTTGCTCACATGGCATACTCTTCTCACTGCAACATGTATCCAATGCACTCTTTCGATTATGGCGATGTGCTTAAGAAGTCAGTGCTCTGCTCACTCTGCTGCCATGCCTGCTGCCACACCGGTCACCCGAAACTTATGTGGCCACTGCTGCTTTTTTCTTTTACAGCATTTTAAAAACCCTACCTCCACCCCAGCATCAACCTGTTGGCTCTGAGTCCAGCGGGGGAAGTTAGTATTATCCCTCCCTACTCCCTGCTGTGCTGAGCTTGGTGTTTCTTTGTGGGGAGTGACAAGGTCAGAGCCTACATGCCAAGTCTTAACGCTATACATATTCTACATTCACATAATAATTCTTTTCACATGGTTGGCCGGACCTTGTTTGAGTTTGTGTTTTCTAACACAAAACCAGCTGTGTGTTATTCCTTTAAGAAAGTTTTATTCAAGTTGTAGATTTCAACTATGACTGGTTTTTAGATTAAAACCTGATAATAATAGTAAATATTTATAGATATGAACTTGACTACTACAAAAGGCATTTTAATCCAGACTCTTCAAGGGTACTTGTGCTCTCAGCTTGTGGTTCTGGGTAGTCAGTGGCTCCCTGTGTTATGGTTTGCTGATTACATGTTCATGTTTAATGTAGCCAAAAACATAATGTAGGCGAAGCTGTACTGTAATTGCTGCCTAATCAATAGCGACACAGGTGAGTGCACTGTGCCACCACACAAATCTCTCTGACCTCAGAACTCGAGGGTGGTGGTTAGCATATCTTTGCTGCTCATATCATTCCTGCACCAAACTGTTGCGGCATCAATTATTCACTTATTTCTATAATTACACCGAGCAGTATGCCGCTGGTGTAAAAATGGCGGGTACACCATTGAGAAGAAGCACAGTTATGGTTTTCCTAAATGCCACTGTGAGTCGCGAGTCACAGAATTTAAACTGAGAATCAGAGTTATTCTAGGTTTGGCTATTTCTGTAAGTACAATCAAATCATGTTTCCCCGTCTTCTGCCCATAAGAGCTGCATTAAACCAAGTCAAACTACTTTCTACAGCTAAAGGGAGCAAGGAGTCTCTTGAAACTCAACAATTTGGATTCAAAATTCCTTTTCTAAAATTAGAGATCAAGAGAGGCAGGGGGGGAGAGAGAGGGGGGGGGGGGGGGATTTGGTTGGTTTTTAAATTCACTCTGAAAATGCTGTGACAAAAGAGAG
>JAVQJL010030309.1:0-20822 GCA_036024295.1 Nannoperca obscura | reverse complement strand
TCTTGACTCTATTTTCTATTCATTTCACAACGTATGGTGGTGAATAAGTGTGACTTTTCATGGAAAACACAAAATTGTTTGGGTGACCCCAAACTTTTGAACGGTAGTGTACATGTTTTGGGAACATTTCTTGGTGACAGTTAAATGAAAAGATTGACACTCTTCTTAAATTTCCATACGCTAAGCTATACTCAGCAACCTGTTAGCTTAACAGGTATAAAGACTGGAAGCAGGGGAACTGCTTGACTGGCTTTGTCAAAAGATTAACAAACACACCATTAGCACCTCTAAAGGTCATATATTGATATATTTATTTTATTTTTTAATGTTTCCTATTTTTTGGACCCTGGAAAGTGGACAAATCCAGACTAACTGCATCTAAGTCTTGTCAAAAAAGCCAAATTCCAATGTCTATTTCTTTATTTGCAATAGATAGAGATTGACTTAGGTGAAGACATTTTCATATTTCATATGTTCATTTGGTCTCATTATTTAGACATTGGCATACTTTAGCAGGGTAAAAGATTTGTGAGCAGGCTGAACATTTGCTAACCCATGCATAAGACAAATCTGTTTTCCGTGTAATGATGCATTATTTTAGTACATATATTAAAATTTTAAGAATATAACATGGTTATACTCCAAATTTGGTCTGTCAGAAAGTCTTTTTAAATGTAACTTGTTGCTCACTGATGTCAAATAATGTTACAATCAGACTTCAAGTTGTTCTACCCTGTTTAACGCTAGAGTAACCTGAACATTTTGAAAACAGCACAGCAGGTTTTGCAGACTTGAATCCCTTACAAGTATCTTCGTTGATGTGTGTTTCCACACGTGCATAAAAGTACTCCAGTCACGCCGGGGAAATCAGTCCTGGCTTGAACAGCAGCCTTTAGAGAAGTGAACCCACTCAAGGCTGATCATTAATCATTCTGTGTAAGAATGTGCATATACAGTACTTGCATGCAACAATGTGTGTTTGTATGTGCACACACAGAGCTACAGTATGTCCTTTCTAGTTCAGTATAAATGAGTTAAAAAACAGGGAGGTAATTGATGGATTGGACAAAAGGTCAGGATACAGGGGCACGGTGGGACTGCACTGGAAAAAGACCGTTTCACCTCTGAATGTCTCTGCTGCTGACGTACAAATCAATCACTGAGACTGAATGCTAAAAGGAACATGCATGATGAATTTTGGTCTCCAATATAAGATTAATGTGGACAGTCCATTATTATCAGTGTATGTAAAATATAATATATTTTGATATCAATGGAAAGCTTGGATTATGGGCTATACGTTGAATTAGGTTTTGTGACATATTTTCCATGTAGAACTCTAACATAATTTTTATGATTTCTGTTTATTAGGTGGTATTGTGGATCCTGCATATTTATTTGGTTTTCATGCCGTCTAGTGTTGGACGGTCCTAGTTGGGGGTGTTTCCTGTGGCGTTGAGGATTTTACCATTCTAACTCAATTCCTGTTGGCAACCAGCTGAAGAGTTGGCCAACTGACCACAATTAGTGGCATGTCCAGACCTCCTGCTCTGATTGGTTGGCTGGCAAATAGAACGTTTTGTGTGTGCTCTATGAAAGCCTAATAAGAGACAAAGAGGAAAATAGATGAAGCAGATTGCATGAGGGAGGGTCGGTTGAAATGAGAAGACATAATCCCTAACTGTGAAATCAACCATCTTTTGATACTCTGAATTTTGAAAAGAGATGGCCCCCCTGCGTACACCATCTCCACACCAAATGTGGAGTCTCACTCAGGCTTCGAAAATCAGTGAACTCCACCAGCGAGCTGACTGAGTTTGACTCTCAGCACAGTTTTTTTCTGGCCAACTGCTGTGCTGTGTGAGTGTTGTCCTAGAGCTGCTGTGAGCTTATGCTGCCTACATCCCTCTCCATCGAGACCAGCCTCTTCTTTGCTTCTTCGGACCACTGCTGGCAGTGGGACTGAGCACTCAGTAGATGTGGAGAAAGACATAACAGGCTGCAATTCCCCAACTCCCACCAGGAAAGTCACTCCAAGATTAATGAGTGTTGCGATGTCTGCTGGCTACACGCTCGGCCATCAAAAACTTGGACCAATGGACAAGAGATAACTTCAAGGGATGTGGGGGGGCGAGTTTTTTCAAGCTGGGTCTACAAAAACATCACTCTTTGTTTTTCCTACACAGATATCATTGAAGAGAGTGCTTTGTATTCATTTGATATATATAAAACATGAAAACCTGTGTATGGTCTGTCCTAGGACACAGTATTTCAGTAGAATCCTAACACAGGGTGGATAGTATAAAGAAATAATGAATAGATGGAGAATGCTGGAATACAAGACTGCCACCGATCAGGGTTTCTGGTTTATTTATTTTCCCAAGACAATCTTGTAGCTACCATTTATATTTTCTGTATTCCTAAACTTCTTATGAAAACGTATTCATTAGGCATCAAGACAAAAGAAACACATTTCATTTTGTCAGGAAGTCACCCAGACAGTCAAGTCCCTAGCAGGAAATGAAATAAATATGGAAGTGGAGTGGCAGGAGTGAGTGGCTGGTTTGACATTTACTGTGATTAGTGGTTGTAGTGGTGAATGCATTTCTGTCATCCTCTCACTCACCATCTTTGTCTTGCCTTTCTCCGCGATCCCTCACGTACATCTTTCCCTGCTGCATGCAGATGTCCGTGACCTTTAGCTTTCCTGTATGAAATATAATCATAGAAAAAAGGGAGGTGAATTTACTGAAGAACACAGGTGCAGTTCAAAACAGCTCGGCTGGATAGGAGATGGGCTGGTGCCAGATGCCACCATTTAAAAAAAAAAGAAAAGAAAAGAAGGTGGAATTTTTATTGTTTATTGTCACATTTTCTGGGGATGTCAGCTCAGCTGTATGATCCTGAACCATTTTACTTAAATGTAGACTTATGAATATGAATATACACCCAATACGCCATAATGGGGATATTTACATAATTCATATGTGTGTTTCTACATATGAGCATGAGCATGCTCACTCCCACATCTGCTCATGGTATTTCTGCAGGTTTGCAGCATACTGCAACCATTTCCAGACAGATCCAGAGTTCCCCTCCATCAAGGGCATAATGGTGCGATCCATCGGCTGATAATGTTGGTGTGATCCACAGGCCGGCAGGCCGGCCGGCGCCAGAGCAGAACAGTCTCTCTCATGGCCCATTACAGTCTGCTTAATGACCACACTGATGACCCAAACTCTGTGGCAGGCTGTCCTCACTCTGCCTGTTTAAAACAACATTTCACTCCCCTCGCCAAGGTTCCCTCTCCCCTACAGCTACAAAATGGTGGATTCTGATTTTCTGTTTATGTGGACTTCCAATCAGAACATTAAAGCATTGCAGCAGATACTTTGTTTTTTGTTACTCTGTCCTCATAAAAACACTTTTTCCCCAAATGTTAAATATATATATTACCTTTAATACTTCCTATACTATGAAAGGAAGTAAAATGGCATTTTTTAAATATAGATACATTGCAAACATACTAGGTAATCAAAACTTAAATGTAAATATAACAATAGATACGTTATATAACAAATGTAAAATGTAAATATAACTTCATGTAAAAAGTAAGCAGAAGTTGTGCCTGTTGCTATTAACTCATAGCTCAACAAGGTGTTCCTGGTTAAATGATTCTGAGGACAGCGCCTGTGTTTCCTAGTAAAAGCCTATTTGTGTTTGGAGTTGCAGGAAGCAAATAGTGTCAGTGAAGTGCGCCATACCCTATATTCTATTTGGATATATTTGTGTTACTGCCATGTGTTGAATAAACATTTCATTGATCTGTGCAGTCACAAAGTGCTGTTGAAAACTAAATTAGTTTCACGATGTGATAACACTATGGTTAAGGTTAAATTTAGGTTAAAAAACAACTTGGTTAGTTTTTAGGGAAACATCGTGGTTTGGGTTGTTGTCATGGTTATAATAATATAACACCTGCTAAAGGTCAGGGAACAGTCGTGGTCACAGCGATGACTGTAATCTCCAGTGTTAAAGTCCAACGTTTTGTTGAGCCGTCCATCCACCCAGACCTAACATCACCTGACTTCCTCAGTTGCTCCAGTCATAATTCCTTCAGCCGCTACAGGACTTGACAGGTCACCTGAACGTAAGCATATGTCGTTTTGAGGCCCACACATCTGGACTGATGCTGTCGTGATTGTTGGGAGGACAGTCTCTTCCACCCACACATTATTTTCTCAACCACACACACACTGTCACTTTAAATGCTGCTACACTGTTGTGATGTCCCAGAGACGTGCGTGTGCGTGCATGCTCTGATTTCTTTGAAAACTTCACACACACAGTCAAGGCAGCAAATAAAGACACACAGACACAAGACCTGATGGATGCTTGCATTGCATGTTGATATTGTATGTGTATGCCCAGATTTTGCATACAAACTCTCTCTCACACACACACACACGTACACAGACAGACAGACAGGAGAACAATATTCTCCGGGCACACTCTTTATGTTTGTAGAGAAAATTGCGTTTCAAACATGTTGAGAGTAATTCCAGTAATTATATCCAGCATGTGGGGCTGAGTGAGCCACAAAGGATGTTCAAATGTTTTTTACACACACAATATCCATGGAATTCTGCCTAGTGTCACATTTCAAACAGGATGCAACAGTAGAGGAATCTTCAGATATGAATTTCATTTTTGCTTTTTCTTGGCCATTTCCAATTTCCCCCACTCTTTATCTCTCCGTCCCTCCCTCTCTCATTTCTGGGCTGTTATAATATGCGGCCATGTTGTACAGCGACTGGAAATGACAGATGATCTCTCTGATTGAGTAATACAATCAGAGCCATGAGGCAATGGAATGGAGAGAGAGAGAGAGAGTGTGTGAGGGAGAGACGAATAGATCAGCCGGAGATACAGGACTGAATCTGGGTATCTTAATTTAGTGAGCCATAATTAAAAATCTGTTTGCCTGTTTTTCCTCTCCGTGCTCCGCAGTCCCGCCTCCCCTTGACAATTAAAGATTTAATCACCATCTGCAAAAAAGGGCTGGGAAAGAACGTCTGACCCAAAACTCAAAATGCAAGACGATGCTTCTGAGGGACAACATTCTGAGAACTTGGACACTGTTTGTTGTCCATTCTCATCCAACTATGAATTTGTTTACTGACGTAATTACTGCTGTAATCAGCCACTAGAAGCAGACACTTGTGACAGTGTTTGCTTTTTGTATTTTAATTTGCTTACTTGCCACAACATAAGAACCAGATCTGAGCTTTTAGTAAACTGTCATGGAAAATAAAAGCAAATATCTTCCTGTGGAAATGAGGAAATAACAGCAAAATCTGGGATCACCCACATATGTACTCAGAGTAAAAAATAAAGTGATGGCTCTCTATTGTGAGTTAAGTTATAAAAGCCTGACATCATTCTAAATTTAAATTTAGAATGATGCAGTAACACATTTTGCCTGTCCAACAGACCAATCTGTACACAAGCTCAAACAACTAGAATATCAAATATGCTTCTGTAGTGTACACTGGGAACACTGTGTTCCACATCCAGCTCCAAGTTTTTTTTTTCTTTTTTGGTTCTGAATACATCTAGAGACTGACTGCAAACCTTGAAACATAATATCACACAAACACAACATTTCCACACTGAAGTTTTCAGCTCCCAGTGTATTCATGCAGACAATTATCATTTATTTGGACTGTAGCTTTCCCATAAGAAAAAGAGAGAGCTTTTTATTTGTGGAATGGGGAAAAAAGGCAAGTCTGTTAGTCAGACTCTTGCAATCTCATGTACTTGTTTCAGTATGATCAACCTCTTGGAGTGTGCATTTGCTAGTATTATTGAATCTTTCTTTTTGATCTTTCTCACCAATGACTTCAAAGAGGAAATTGTTCTTTTGGATAAATGTATTCAAGAACGCAGAGGAAATCGTTTTATTTTTATTTTCATGTACTTGAAATCTAATGTTGTTCCTAATCACCCCATGGAATTCATTGTTGTGTGGGATTTCTTAGAAACCCTTTGGAGAATAAAATATCTGGAAATGTAAAATATTACGAAGTGAAGTGCTTTGCAATCAAAGATATGTTATTCATGCTTAAAGTAGGCAGCAGTGTGATTTTAGTAAGAACTATTTGGGGAATTTTGGACTTGTATTTTCTTCTGCAAGGCTTTACTAAAAGAACTTTCTCAATTTAGCAGAATAAGTCCACTCTAAAGTCTATCCTGACTGAAACCTTTACTTTATCCACCTTTATAAAACAAGGATCAGTTAAGAGACAGCCACTGGATTTGCTGTTGATCTGGGTTTTAGTACGTTTTGTTTCACCTGTGTTTTCTCTTTTCTGCATGTCTCTTCTATGTTTTGAGCTAAGTTTCAGCTGTCGACTGATTAGGGCCATAGTTCAGTCGGTCCACCCCTTTGGGGGACTGAAACATCTCAATTACTTTTGGATAGATTGCCATACACTTTTGTACAGACATTTGTGGTTCACAGTGGATAAATCCCACTGACAGTGATGATCCCATGACTTTTCGCCTGGCACCACCATGAGGTTGACATTTTGGGATTTTTAGTGAAGATTTCAACAACAATTTGGCGGACTTCTATGAATTTTGATAGTATAAAATATTATATTTTTGACCCAGCAGATTTGGTCACATTTTCAGTTGACCCATAATAAAGTAATAAAAGAACCAAACTTCATGAATGTTTTTTTGGGACAAAGGAGTATCTGTTCCAATCACTCTAACAGAGAAAAAATCAGAGTTGTAGAAATAACTGGAAACTCAAGAGAGCCATGACATTATGTTCTTTGCAAGTGTATGTAAACTTTTGACCACAAATGTAGCTATTGGACTACATTGTTTGCTACATATTTGTCCATTCTGATCATTATCAGACTGGGCTGCATAGTATCTAGAGGTGTTACCTAATCAATATTCAAAACTGAATAACATGACTGTATTTGAACTTAAAGTGTTTTTGACAGATTCAGTAAAAGAGTATGAACTCTGGGGAGCTAAAGGATGTGCTGTGTATTTGTAGCTTTTGCAACTTTGTTTTGAAGTTGTCAAAATTGTTTGTTCTTGCAATCAACATTCTGTCTATCAGTGTCTATATGTTCATGTACATTACTGTGTGTATGTGTGTGTGTGTTTGCAGGAAAGCCATGAATAATTGTATGTACTTATGGTAGAAAGTCCACGCCTTCGTGCATGTGCCAAGCTTTAGTCTGCAGTCTATGAATAAGCATGAATCCAGTCTGAGTCTGTGTGTGTGTGTGTGTGTGTGTGTGTGTGTGTGTGTGTGTGTGTTTGCGTGGGTCAGCAGTGTCAGGTTTAGACAGTGTTTGTCTGTGGGGATTGTAGGTTTAACAGCGTTAAGCCGACACAAAGTCCTCTACTCTGCAGAAAACTATTTTCCCTGCTGGAAAAAACTCCCCCCATCAGACTGACTGTCCAGACCTGATAGGAAGCTCTGCGACCTTGAAAAGAACGTCAAAACACCCACAAGAGAAATGTTAGCTACTTTCTGCACAATATTACATTAAGAAAGAATTAGTCTTTGAGATTTGCCTGAAGTAATGTTCATGATTTAGCAACTTTTCAGTTTTCCCGCCACCGCTGAAGTCTTTATTTATCTGATTTAACTTTCCTGTTAATTTATGATTTTCATGCACTCAGCAAGGGACAGAACCAACGCCAGAATGAATTTAGAGCAGAGGACGGGTGTTGTTATACTGTAGAAAAGTTTGAAGCAGCAGTTCTCAGCTTGGGGGTCAGGACCACCCACAGGGCTTGGAGATGCTTTATGGAATCTGACAAAAATATGCAAATGTATGTAAAGTTGTTTATCTGGGTGATGAATTCAATTTCCCTGTAAAACAACAAATAAGCACAGCCTCCAGGCTTACTCTGATAATTTATCAGACAAACAAACAGCCGTGAGAAAAGTAAAAAAAAATTGAGAAATTTGGTGTCAAACCTGCCTGTTATATGGGTTTGTTTGGATAGAGAAAAAAAATGCTTCTAGTCGGTGGCTGAATAAAAAAAACAAAACACAAAATTAATCAAGACATCTTTTTTTTATTAACTGAAATTGCTTTAAACACGCACACACAGGAGTGGACAAGGGCACACAGAAATGATTAGTGCACACTGCAATCCCATATAACATTTCTATTTTCTCAACCCCATTGCTATGATAGGTGGTTATATCTGTGTGTAATACTAAAACAATAAACAGCGGTGCACGCTTGTGTGTGTTCTCTGCTTTTGTTTGCTGCAGTAAAAAGATGTGCGTACCTTTGCCCCATGAACTTTATCAAATCCATCCAGTTATAGAAAAAGCTGTTTGCATAGATGAACCTCCTCATGCGGGTTGTTTAACATTTAAATGGGTTGCCACAATGATGGATCAACAGACGAACCCGCTATTAAAAAGACAGCTCTGTGTCTGCTGTGTGTGTGTGTGTGTGTGTGTGTGTGTTGTTTTATTAAACTGAGCCAAAGAAACGTGTTTAGGAGAAAGATGGAAAAGACACAACAATGAGTTAGAGTAGTCAACTAAAACGCACAAACACAGACAATTATTAACAAAACTGTCCTCAACTCACCTCTAAAGGCCAGATCGAATGTTGGGCGGAGAGAGAAATAAAGAAAGATAAAAAAGATAAAATGAGGGAAAAGATAATAAAGAATGATTATCATAATTTTATCGGTTGTGTGAGTAATAGCAGGGGCATGCTTTAATACTACTCTGCTATAAACGTCATTGTCACTCTATTACATGTGTTTTTGTGTCTAAGGACACCTGCTTTCAATGAGAGCTGCTCGCAGATGCCCTTCTAACCAGCCATGCAGAGAAACTGTGTGTGTGTGTGTGTGTGTGTGTGTGTGTGTGTGTGTGTGTGTGGGTTTGGAAAGCCCCATGCTGTGGAAATGACTGCCCAAGGATCCATTTTACAAGGCCAAACAACAGTAGCCGCTGTGCTTAAATGTGGCAGTAGGTGTGATAACACGCACACACGCAGACACACAGACGGCTGAGGTAAGTACTCCCGGGGACAAAGCCTGACATTATGAGCTATGCTTTTGACTTATGAAAATAACTGTCCCATTCACTGACCACTCAGGATGGGCCCCTGTCGTCCAATCTCATGCACCCTCTTCTCCCACTATACTCTAATGGTCAGTGTAAAGGCTGTAGCAGGAGACCCGAAGACCCCAATCTTAGTGAAAATAAGGAGCATTCACAACCCTTCAGAGAAAGAAAGAGGATGAGGAGACACATACAGAGAGAGAAAGAGAGAGAGAGAGGTGCCAACCACTGCGGTTGTTAGGGCTAACATAAATGTCCATGGGAAAAGCAATAGAGTATGAGTGACCAGCTTCTGTGTCTAGGGGATAGAAAGAGCGATTTTTGAGAAAAATACATATTTCATATATTAGGAATAAATATCTGTGAGGGAGCTGTATGGAGGGATAGAGATACAGTTGATGTCTACAGTCTAATGCTGTCAGTGTACAATCTCCCCTGGAGCTGCATATTAGAGGTCTACGCACGCAGGGCGAGCTAGCGTGAAAGTCCTGCGAAAGGCACAGCAGATGTTGGCGGCACAGGGTTCGTTTTCCAAGGCTACCGGCGGTCATGTTGTAATAAGGGGTCGTGGTGCGCGCTGGGTAGCCTTCTGTTCGTCTGCCGAAGGTCCCACACACAAACACCGAAAGGCTTCTTGGCAACAGTTTGTAAATCATAGCTGTTGTCTTCTACACATTAAAATGTTAAAGGGAATCTTTTACAGAGAACGTCAGTCTGTACTAAGAAATGATTCGATGAAATGTGATTGTAACTGGTGAGTGGGTGTGGTAACAATGGGTTGTGGGAGCAGAAGAATAAAGTTTGAAAGGGCATTTGCTGCATAAGCAGAAGAAGCGAGCGGGTACAAACGAGGCTAGTGCAAACATCTACTTGGCATGAAAAATAATGTTCTGAAGTGTGTGATAGAGGAAGTGTTTAACAATCATGAATTCCTGACTCTACACCCACAATGTTTAAACTGCTGCGGGTCTAGAGTCAATATACATATTTTATCTCTATTCACGCAGCCATGAATGCACTGCATCTCAGATCTTTGAAATTGTTCAAATCATACATTCTGTGCCAGTGAAGATTCAGATGGTATTCTGTCTACTTTGTTTATGTAAGCCAGTGCTGCTGACATTTATACCTCTTCTAGCTCTATTAAGAAAATATGTTAAACAGCAATTTGTCATTGTTATACTTCAGTGTTTTTACAAATGAAACAACAGACATACAACATGCTAATTAGTGACCGTCAGAGGGGCTGGTAGACTGATTTTGTCACCCTTGGACCAAACCTGGGTATGTGCTTGGTCCTGTTTCTAATCTTTGCGCTAAGCTACGTTAGCCAACTGATGAAAGCAGCTTCATATTTAGTTCACAGACACAAGAGTGATATCAATCATCTCATCTAACTCTTGGGACTCTTGGGTAAAAAAATGTTGTTTCCCAAAATGTCAAACTTTAATATTAAACTGATTTAGGAGATTCCTATTTATCCATGTTATGTTTTTCTTAACAAAACTGTTACTGTACTCTCAACAAAACACAGGTTGTGTTGGTAAAAGTAAGATCGTCTTGCTGTGACAATATAGATGCTGATCCCCAGTGGCTTGAACCCACAACTGACATGTGTGAGTGTGTGTGACACTCATGTGCAGAAGGCTTTTAGACACAGCAGTGACTTTAGATGATAGACCGACAAAGGAGCTGATAAACCTTCAATAAACAGCGGAGAGATGTGAGATGAGACGGAGAGCCAGAGAAAGAGAGACATGATACCCTTCTCTGCTGCTTTCCACTGGGATGATGGCAGCTCCTGCAGAGACACCAAGCTGCCAAGGAGCATGTGTGTGTGTGTGTGTGTGTGTGTGTGTGTGTGTGTGTGTGTGTGTGCGTTCGCGCACATACACAGGTCTCTGAGGGTGTAACAGATGGGGGATCTACTGTAGTGATTCTGTGAGGTCACATTGGTGACGATAACAGTGAGATGTAACACACATACATACACTGAAAAAGACAACAGACTGCAAGGAAGTATACGCTCCCTTACTCTCTCTCTCTCTCTCTCTCTCTCTCTCTCTCTCACACACACACACACACACACAAGGACACAGTGGCTGCAGCAGTGATGGATGAGGGATAATCAGAATGAAGAAACTGTTCAATAAAGTTGTTTTGTTTTGAATGTGCTCTGTCAACAGCTGCCAACTGTTTACTAATTTAATATGTCAGTGTGTGTGTGTGTGTGTGTGTGTGTGTGTGTGTGTGTGTGTGTGTGCGTGCACAGAGCATCTGGCACTAAAGAGAGTGTTTCCTGTTGTGGAAAAAAGTACAGGAAAAGGACAGTTCATCACATACTGGATGCCAAAAGCAGAGCTACACACATAGCTTGATGGAATCACACTTAAACCTTCCATTCAATCGTCTGATTAAATGGCCAGAGTATTTTTATGAATGGTTTATATTCATATCCTCATCCACTGTGTTGTGCTATATTACATTTTGTTCATGTGACGCAGATGGAATGAATGGAATGACTGAAATTCCACTATATGCCAATTCTGCTCTGTTTTCATCTAGTTTATTCCTGAGTTTTGCTAATCCATGAATCAATCCTAACTTAAAGCCTCCCCTCCACTAAAACAAGATGTTTTGCTTTGTGTTAGTTTACTTAGATGCTTGAGCTTCCCTGTTCAGAGGGATGTATGTGCAGTGTGACACCTGAGGTCTGTTTTCACATGTATCTGTTGAAAAGGGGACGTTTCTCTGAGCTCACCTCAAATCTAACTTTAAGAAGCTTACGCATGGTTTTGTGACATCAAAACTAGTTTGGAAGCCAATCGTGGTCTACTAAGGCCTCCTTTGCACATACACACATACACTGAGAATGTATTATCTAAGGAAGAAGGAGACATCTTGTGTCCAGCAGTTACAACTTTTGAAACAAAAACAATGTATTGCATATTGATGCAATCAATCCCTGAGGATGGAGGGGATCTTTAAATTAATATCATTTTTTATTTAATGCATAATAAGCTTTGTATGGTGGACTCCACAATATCTGTCTTTAATAATTTTCTTACTTCATTAAATGGTGGTGTCTTGATATTCACCATAACACAGTCCCAAGGGAAAGCAAAGTATCTGTTCTTTTCTTCGCGTCTTGTGTTTTTTCCTGAAAACTTTTACAGATCGGCATAACAAACACGGCAGTTGTCAGTGACATGCAAGAAGAATTAGACCCCATGGAAGAACAAGAGAATGGGAGGGGGAGGGAGAAAGAGAGGTGTGAATTGTCTGGAAGCAGAAAAGAGCATCTTTGTCTCAAACATTAGTTTCAAGGCAGTAGCCAACTCAGCAGGCGTATGCTTGTTCGTATGTGAAGAAAATGACTGAAAAAAGTATTTTTATGTTGCACGTGTGAGCGATTGTGTTTATGTGTGCACAAAATGCCTTTACAGAGAGCAAACAGCAGGTGGATGTATACTTGTTATAATGTGAATTTGTATGAATATCATTGTATGTCACAAAAAAGTGAATGTGTGTGTGCGAAGCTTGCGTGTATGTGTGTGTGTGTGTGTGTGTGTGTGTGTGTGTGCGCGTGTAGAGATAGTGTAATGTCTTTGTTCTACAGTGAGCACAGACATTAGAAGACAACACCAGATGGTGGGCTAAAATGAGACAACGGAAGAGGGGGAGGAAAAGATAGACAAGATCCTTCCATCATTTCATCATCAACCTTCTTCTCTTTCCTCTCTGTTAATACAAACAAGCTGGCATAAACCTTCACATCAAATCATAAAAAAAAAGAAAAAAGTATATTCTCAGAAACTGTAGCCATATCACTGTTTAAAGTTTTCTGGAACATGGTATAAAATGTTGGAACTGTCCATAATGTTTTGTATAAAACAACAATGTAAAACTAATTCAAAAGATCTTGAGAAATGATGATCTCTCACAGGCATTTTCACCTGCATCCTCACAAGATCAACAGAAAAAGACTTCAAAAAGGCACAGCCTGTCTTTTCTGCTGTTGGCAGTGGTATAGCATTGCTCCTTGGAACTTCAGAAACCTCTTTCAGATTTAACAAATTGTAGGAAATGGAGCAGTGCAATATCTTTAAAAAAAAGCCAAGCAAGCAGAGGTACAGTATGTAAACAGACCTCCATGTACAGGGTTTGCTTGCTGCCAAATGTGAAGCAGCTGTGATGAGGGTCAGTATCAAATTTGATGCAGTAATATTATAACTGCTAGAAAACTGAACTGTCCTATTCTGGTTGGGGCTGTGTTTCTGCCCCAAGTGATGGACTTTTACATATATGGGGTTCACAAGTGAGCATAATAGTCAATTATTAAAACGCTTGAATATAAAATCCATACCTATCTGCACATGGCCATCCTCTGCAGCAGTGAGAGGCCTACAACAACGTTGGCACAGTTGTGTGGAAGTTTGTGTGAATTCTGTTTTCGTAAAACAGACACTGCAAAACATGCAAGCCACGCCAGTTAGTGTGGTGTAATAATACTATAGGCCTTTGCTTGACTTTGAAGTGTGAAAATACAAACGTGCTGAGACATGCATTTCTTCTATGCACTCCCTGTTTTGAATATTTGGGCTGTTAACCGTAGAATGTATGACCCAAAAGTCGATCAACACAACAACAACAGAGAGCATCTCCAACAACACGTGACAGAATATGTGCTTCACGATACTCCACTGCAGTGAGACATGCTCAAGATTCATTTTCAAATGACAAGCGAAAGCTTTGACATAGAGGCAAGAGGCAAGAATATATTCGTATGCATATAAGTATCTCTCTCTCTCTCTCTCTCTCCCTCTCTCTCTATACATACATACATATATATAATTATATTTCTATCATGCTAACCATATCACAGAAAAGGGTTTATTTGATCATTACTATGGCTACAGGAGTTGAGGAAAGGTATCAAAGGGAGCAGAACTCTCGCCACTAAAACATCTGCAACAGTCCTGAAATCCCCTCTCACACATACACACACATCTACATCCTGTACCACATTATATCATATGTAAAATGTCTATCCGGGAGTGTGTTCACAGTGCACAGTGCAAACACCAAAGCCAGAGTGCATTCCTTTTTTCCATTTCCTGTTTGCAGTCCCACATCTTCCTCAGTCTTTATATCATCATTCTCAACATCCACCCATCCACACACACACACACACACACACACACACACACTCCTACTCAGAATGATGTATTCACGCTGAGCTAAGCGTACTTATGAGAAACTGCCGCTTACCCACATAATTTATCAGTTTTCACACTAAATTATAATGAAGAGTTGACCCATCCATTTTTCATACTCATTCTTCACTTCAGTGTGATGGGGCTGGAGCCTCATCAGTCTTCCTTTCAACCAATCCATGTTTCTTTATACATCTTTCCACCACATCTGTCCTATTTTGCCCAGACATAATTTGTGTTCTCGTTCATTTAAATTCAGCTACAGCAGCGGAAACTCCAATTCTCACATTGGATCTCTGGATATCTGCACTATAATATAATCAAACAGGACGAATCAGCCTTTGAAGTTGGACAATTAACGTCATTAACAATACAAAATACACTTCAGTGCATGCATAAGCACATATACAATTGAAGGCACACATCTAAAAACACACACAAACACCAGCAGTGTCCATGAATAGTTATAGTAATAGCAGTCCCCTAAAACAAAGACAATACAGAGAGCAAAACTTAACCCATGTGAGACATTTTGGTGCAACGTTTTCTGAAAAAACAAGTGAGTGCGAGTGAGCATCTGTATGAATAATACTGAACTAAAGAAGGTTGGTTTCCTCACTGGCCGAGTGATATTTTGGTCTCCATGTGGTCAAGTTGTATGGCAAACTGCTCCAAGTTAAACTGTTCAGGTAAAATTGGCAAAAGATAAAACCCACAAAAATAAATCAAACTTTGATGTGGCATAAACAACCTGGTCGAGCCTGAAAATGCAGGCTTGTGATTGTAGATGTGATTTAAAATTGATTTCAAAAGCTACCCAACTATTAAAACAATCTTTTGATAAGTGATCTCTGTAAACCATACAGGCAATATGCAAATAATTCAGTAACTATGCTAACATCTAAGTGAGTGGATTTCTCCCTCATCAATCAGTCAGTCAAAAGCAGTTAAAACTGCAAAGTGTTCTTGTATTCTACTTTGTGTACATTTTAGAAAAGTCTAATGTTTTCCTGCAGCTTACAGCAACAAATTATCTGGAAGCTATAAAACATCATGATTCATTCTCCCTGGAAACAGTGTGACAAAGGGAGAAATTCAGCAACACTTGGTCAGCACACAAAGAAGACTGCCATGGAGTTCAGACATGCGCACACAGTGAAACTCTGGACCAGACACAAAACTCACAAATGATTCTAAATGTGAAAACATGTACACACTCCAACACATCCCTCCTCTTCCTGTCTGCAGAAACAGAACTTCCTTTTGGGCTCAGGGTCGCATGCACGTGTGTGCGTGTGTGTAATTTTCTTGCACTCGTTGAGGAAACATCAGTCGATAAGAGCGGAAAGAGACAAAAGGGAAAAGAGATACAAAAGGCAAGATTAAAAAAATTAAATACAGATGGAAAAAAAAAGAACCAAGGGAGAGGAGACAAAGCTAATTGCACCTAAGGAAAAATGGTGGGTAATATTATAAGAAAGTAAGGCTTCTTGTTATTGTGTTAGTGCTAGTGTGGATGCATGAGTGCAGTAAAGTGACAAAGTTGCAGGGAAAAGTGACCAAAACAGATGAGGATAGTATTGATATGATAGAAAGTTTTAGAAAGTCTGACAGACTGTTGACCTGTCCTCATTGCACCCACTTTGAGAATCACTGCTCGAGAGAACAAAACCTTTAGGGGAAAAGGATGGCTATACAGCTACATATTTACTGAAGTGGAAGTGTGAAAGCAGATGGGAAAGAACAATTTCAATAATAAAAATGAGTTATTGTGTTGAAGCAACAGAACAAGAGATTGTCAGGAAATTGATTTGCAAGTTGAAAAAGGTCCAGAGAGCTACAATTAACATCAACACATCCACGCTAGTAGACGATCAGTCAGATTGAAGGAAAAAGCAGGAAAAAATAGAACAAAGATTAATAAAATAAGTGTTTATTAATCAAAACAGTGTTGAAATTCAGCAGAAACAATCTAGAAGGAAAAGACTGGCACAAAATATTACCAGTATCAATATAAAGCATTTGGTCTATAAAACACGATATTACACACTTGCTTGTTAGGTCTGAAGAGAGAACATTATTGGACAGGGAAGCATATAATCTTTCAGATTTTTTCGCAAAAGCCCTCAATGTGATTTGGGGTTGATGTCTATAAACAGAAGCTTTCCTATAGGCTGCTGAGCTGTGCATCATCTAGGCAAGCCTGTTGATTGGATCAAACATTGCAAAATTAGAGGGAGTATAACTTTGAAAAGAAAAACTGGTGATGTAGATGTGTGTCCACCTCACTGTCTGGCTGCCTTGTTACAATGTTACTTGTGACAATGCAGCATTGTGATTGGCTCTTACCATTTCTCGGGGCAGGAACATGTCTTCCTGCCGTAGAACCACAAGACACACACTCTCTCCCTGCCGCGTGCTGCGTAGCATACACACCAACTCCTCTTGTCCCACACCTGTGATATCCACACCGTTGACCTACACACACACCAAATCAAAACCATTATCAGCAAATCTAGTATTTTCCTTTCAATATCTCACTTCTTTTGCAGCCTAATAAAATGTACAATGTTGGATTAGAGTAACGACACAAGCAGATGTATAATAACAGTCAGCTGCCCTGTACCTCAAGTATGCGGTCTCCAGACTGCAGGCGTCCATCTTTGACAGCGGCTCCGCGAGGCAGAATGTTTTTGACAAGAATGGGACCAGGACCGTGGATTGAAGAATCTCTGGTCACTACAGTAAAACCGAGGCCTTCTGAACCTAAACACACAAAGAAATGTAATTAGAGAGGCGAGGTACAATATGCAAGCATAAGTAACACCCCTAGGACTACCTCGACACAGACATATGCTGTACAGCTCTTTACTCCTCTATATTTGTGTTCCAGAGGCTTTGTAAGTACAAATATCCTATTCATCCTCCACCACACACACACACACACACACACACACACACACACTCTAAACTCATGAGAACTTCAACACAGTGCTGTTGACTCAACTCCTACATACTATAAGTGTGTGATTGTGTGTGTGTGTTTGTGCTACTTTAAACCCTTTAGCTATAGCTGGGGCTACATGATCTGCAGGTGTGAAGGTTTTATAAATGGGTTCAGGTGTGGGGCAGAGAGGAGGAAAAGAGACAAGGAAAAGGCAAAAGAGGAATGAGTGTAACACAGCGGAAACAGAGTGAATGTTCTGGAAAGAGGAGAGTGAAGATTAAAAAAGTAATCAGTGAAAAATGCACACAAGCACGCACACACACACACACACACGCACAGAAATCTGTGAGAAAGCACTCATAAATAGACATGAATGTAAAAAAAAAAAGAAAAAAAAAAGACCACTTGCAGACACACACCACTCACACCAGTTGTGTGTTTTATAGTCCTCATTTTGTCTGGTCTCTTTAGCAAAGCCAAGTCAGCAGTTTGGTCCAGTATGAATTCATATCAGCAGAAATGAACAGATCAATAAAGACTTAATAGACCCTGAAGAGAGGGAACCAAGAAGATGGAGAGAGGAAGGGTGAGAGGAGGGAGAGTCAGCCAGAGAACAGGGAGGCGAAGCTTTATAGAAATAAGCACGATTCTGGGCAAACAGCAGGAGAAATAAAGCAGGTTAATTATACTCATTCAGAATATGTCAAGAAATAAAGCAGGTGAATAATGTACATTCAGAAACTGACAGAATGAATGTGAAAGAAAAGCAAGAGAAGTGGAACTAATATATAAAGATAAAAAGAACAGATGAATCTGATTGACAAAAGCCGTGACAATGTTTACATAAAAAGTTCGTAAACTTTTCAAGTAAAGTTCAGTTCAATCCGAGCCTCTTTGAGCAGCATGACACCCTAAAGGCAATGCGAAGGGCTACAATTTAGTCACCATTTACACACAGAGAGAAAAGAAAAACGATCTCTTTTTTGAAGATAACTGAACTTTTGAATGTGTAAGTGTTTAAAATGAGAGAGATTGTAAATTCAAAGGAGGAAAGTGCATCAAAAGATCAAATGAAAGAGAGGTGTGAGTCGTCTGAAGTCTTTCCACTCAGACCTCTCAAAAAAAGACACCTGAATCTGAATGAGCGAGGCTCTGTTCTGTAGCCAGGTGTTCCTCACCTTTCTTTAAATCGATCCTCAGTCTTCGTCCTCCTCTCTTATTGGTCACCAAGCTGGAGAGGGCAGGACTTTTCTTAAAGAGGGGGCTCTCACTCGTCCCCTTGGGTGTCTAGGTGGAGAACACAGATCATTTAAATAAAGCACATTTAAAAGAAAGGCAACAATAGAAGATGTCCACAGCAGCTGTACATTTGAAATGCCCCACTTGCACATTTAAATTGTCCCAATTTGTCACATTCTACTTGCATAATTTCTAAACCCCCAAATACTCCGTGAACTGTTGATTTGATCTCTTTTAATCATTCGACATTAAAAAAAAATTTGAGTCAAGTGACATTTGCTAAAAGAAAGTAAAAGCCTATTACACACAAGTGACAACCTATAAGTCATCTACAGCCATCAACACTGTACTGTGCCAAACCTGGGCAATATGTATCACTATGTAGGGAACCACCTGAAACAGCCAAATAATATAAAGTCCTGCTAAAGCAGTGCTGCACCATCTGCATTACAGAATCAGAGGTAAAGTTTTTGTCGCCTGTTTTTTTTATTAAATAAGATGATAATCAGCTGTTGCATTGATGCCAGCTGTTTTTCAAATGTTAGCCATGTCACCATGGGGATGTTGGAGACACAACAGCATGGGTTTGAAAAGAACGACTCAATAGGTCTAGGAAAGAAACAGGAACCAAGTAAAAAATAATGCAGGATTGATACTGTTTCTTCAAACTGAACATATCCTCACAGAATGCAAAGTCATAAAATAAGCATAAAATAAAAATATACAGGAATACACAATGTGTGAGTGTGGAAAGGCTAAGAGCAATTGCCATGGGAAAAACCTTGGCCCAAAAACTAAAACTCATGGCATTTGATAACGTCAAACTATTTCAAACTTCAGTTCATGAACACTTCCAAGTTGTTGGAAGGAGGAAGGTTGTTGGAGGCAAGCAGACAGAACTTAAAAACTCAGCCAGTTGTGATAAAGTAGGATAAATTGAATGTTTGTCATGAGCTTCTTGTTTCTTAATTTTCAAAATAAGAAAATTGCATTTGATCTCAAGCTGTATGTCCTATCAGGTAATAGAGTGGTGTCCACATTATAAGTACATTTTTTAAAACATATCTATCATTAAAACCAGTGACTTACTGTTATCTCAACTAGCTTAAACTGTATGTAAATGAGATTTAAAAACTCCCAGAGAGTTCACAAAGTCAGGATGTCTCTGACATGGCAGGTCGACTTGGAGCAGAGCAGCTTACACTGAGAGCAGCTTCTATAGTGGCAGCATCTTCAGCCAATCGCGTGGTTGGATTCTCAGAGGGCTTAAACACGGGTTTGGCTTTGACAGGTGGAGGTGGCTGTTTGGTCTTGGCAATTCGAGGGCTGCTGTCAGGACCGGCACTGTTACCGAACAGCTGACCAATCAGACTCTTCTCATAGAGTTCTCTGTTGGAGGAGGGAACTACTTCCAAACGGACAACTGGGGTACGCATTGCCTGACGGAACACTTCCTGGGCTCTGGGAGGGTAAGAGAGAGAGAGGGGGAGGAAGACACAAAGAGACAGAAAGACAGGGGTGAGTGATTGGTGTTGAGGAAGAGAGGAAACAGTTTTTCTGAACAGTTTTGTTCAACAAGTGGGTGGAGTTTTAAGTAAAGTATGCGTACTACAAGTGGCACACATAAATGCCATTAATCACAATTACATACAGCGTGTAGTTATCAATCTCTGACAAGAAAAGTCATTATTAAAGAACATCAGGAGAAAAATAATAAAATATACATTGTATAAATGTGATTACAAATGACAAATTAAAAGAGTTCCAATTAATTGCTAATTGTTATAAATGGGGTGTTGGATTTTCAAATATTATAATACACCGTAGCATATCTTAGGCTCATATATCTTTACTAAATGTATTTTAAATGATTGCAAACTCCAAGACGGATGAGTATCAATGTAACTAACTGTTTTCATTGGCAATTTGTTTTTCAATTAATCCAATTGATTATCTAGTCTCTTAAATGTCAGAAATAATGAAACTTGGGTTCATTAGCTTGGGTTCTCAGTAGGCCAGAAGTCATGGCCTACGGAGTGGGGACAAGGGCAGGTTTAAAGAGTCGAAGTACAGGTTTAGCAAGGCGGTGAGAGAAGCTAAATGACTGTACTGAGAAAATCCAACACCAGTTCTCAGCTAACGACTCTGCTTCTGTCTGGAGGGGGGCTCCGGCAGTTTATCAGCTACAAACCCAAAGCCTCCCACTCCAGTAACAACTTGCGCCTGGCCAACGACCTGAATGAGTTTAACTGTCGCTTTGAAGGTCAATGGGACAGTCCTGACACCATCC
>JAVQJL010030306.1:0-20915 GCA_036024295.1 Nannoperca obscura | reverse complement strand
CCCTCTATTTTCTACTGTTTATTATTCTTTTTTCAATAACTTTATTGAGCATTGTAACTATCAAAAAGCAATTTCCCTTCTGGGATTAATAAAGTATTTCTGATTCTGATTCTGATTTACTGTGGCGGTGGAACTATCAACTGGTGAAATCTGATGCTCAACTTTTAATCAGAGCTTACGCCGTAGGTATTGACGGGACTCTGTTAACCCTGTGCATCAAGCATGAATCTGGCTTTACTTTACTAGGTGCTGCGAACCAGGAAGGACTTGTTGTTTACATTTTCAAGTTACAACTGAGAGAAAATAGATCCAGTGGATAGCAACCAGGAACTGTGGCTTACAGAAAGTTTTGAATGAAGACGTAGAAGGGGGGGTAAATAAATAAAAATGAAACCACCTTCCTGGCTGCACTTGGGTTCCGCTCGCTGAATGAGGAAGCAGCCCATGCATGGTGTAGTAGTGTGTGAAAGAGTGTGCGCGCTACCTCCAGAGACTGCCTCATATGGTGGTGGCATGTCCAAGTGGGAGAAGGATGCAGCTGGTGGCAGGGTTGTGGAGGGCTCTTCTATCGACAGGTCATCCTGGACACCGTGCCAACTAGGCCACACAGATGTTTGCTACAGGAGGGGAGGGAAGGAAACACAGACAGTTAATAATACACACAGAAAAGCAGAGACACATAAAAATACACTTAAACCTCCACAGCAAAAAAAAAATGCAACTTTGGAGATCCTAATTCTATTAGCCAAAGACAACGATACAAAAGTCAACATTTCTTACAAGATCAGGATGCTGCTAACTCCACTAGTTTGACTGCACACGTCTCTAGAGGACTGCGGATTATGAAAATATAGATTTATGCATTTGCTCCACCAACAAGCCTTCCTTCAAACTCTTTGCTTCAGGCTTAGATTGATGTACTTCTCCGTGTGTAGACTTGTTCAACAAAATCATTAAACGAACAGCAAGACAATGTTCTTATACAGGGATGCGTGTTGGGCTGCAGGTCTCTTTTCTGTGTTTAATCACGCGTTTTCCAACATCGGGCTGACCAGCATGGAACGCTTTCCAAACCTAATGAACCGTGTTAACCCCCCATAAGGTCGTTTATACATTTATGTGCACATAAATGGGGACATTACACTAGGCTGTGACACTCGCCACGTTAGTATCATTTTCCAAGATTTATTTTTCATTTCAGTCCCTTTAAAAAGAAAGAAAAAAGAAAGACTGAAGTGATGGCATACAGCAGGGGTTTTTCAAAGTCTGAGACTGTGGGCCTCCCCTCAGACAAAGCATGGAAAAAGGCGCCTCCTCACGCCCCCTTAGTTTACTTGTTAAATTTCACTCAATTCCTGGATGCCTATCAGATTATGATATTTGATTTCAAAGTAACTCAACAATTGAGCCAAGACAGTCTAATATTGCTTTCTGTTACGTCAGACTACACCTAATCTGTAAAAAAGGTCTGTCCTAAGGCATTAGTTTTCTGACTCAAGGAAAGTGAGAAAAAAAAGTAAAATTTCCACAAAACTACATTATTTCTGGACAATCACAAATCACACACATTTAGGCTATCCGATGTCATCTCCTCCTGACTTTGAAAACCTCTGGCCTACAGGATTAAAAATCACTAGCAAATTGAAATAGGGGCGAGTATTTTCTTTGCATGACGGCTCTGACAAAAAGGTGACAAGTAGAGCAAGTAGCCACAGTCAATGTCCGTTTTATCAGCTGACCAGTTAAAGCAGTGAGGCTCTAAATAGGTCCAAAGTTTGAGCATCATAAACACATGTGGTAGCTTGATGAAGCGGCTCTCAAAACCTTCTGCTCGTGTTTGCTGGCTAACTGCAATAGCAACACGAAACAAGGCACATGCAGATGGAGCAGATAAACAATACAAATTGCAGGAAAATTGCCATCCTGTTGTTGTGGGCGTGACAGGGGAGACACAGCACAGACGCTGCAAGGTAATTACCGCATATATAACCTTATATAACCCATATATAAACAATAGTCTATAAAGTTACCCATTTGTGCCAAATCAAAGAGTATCCTTTGGCACATTTCTGCAGCATGGGGTTTGGAAACCATTGTATTAAAACAAAAACACCACCACTATTTCTGTAGACCTAAAGAACTGGACCAAAACCGATTAGGATGAAGCCAAATAATCTACAAAGCATTCAACTCTTCCGTCTCTGTCCAGGGCCTACATGATCAAAGGTTTTTCCTCATAGCTCTCCTGGGTTCACTTTCAGGTAGCCATGAATAAGATTGTCCAAGAGGCTTAGTGAGTGATACAACATTAAGACCCCCCCCCCACTATGTTTGATTCATTTAAGCCCGGGGCTCGAGTCGTCTTGGCGTCTCTCCAGAAAACATTCAGGGTGCTGGGTTATGGATGACTGTGGGGCCTCCCTGCTGCACATTCCATTAAAATCTAAACTGGGAACATTATACACCAGAGACGGCAGAGGGAACAAGGGGGAGAGGAAGAAAAGAAGAGGAGCAGGAAAGAAAAAAGGATCAGGGAAAAAGAGAGGGATGTAGGAGAGGAGGGCGAGCACACAGAAGTTACTTAGATATGGAACATGGAGAGATTAGGGACTTGAGGAGGATGAAGAAGGGTAAGAGGTAGAAGAAGCAAAAAGAAAGGTGAGTGTAGGATGACACAGGAGAGCTTTCGAGGCTCCTGGATATGTAATAAACTAGTGTACGCATGTCTGATAAGACACGAAAAACGGCTACCGAGTCAAACTGGATTGGACGTGCTCTAAAATCGGACAAAATCTCCGATAGCGCACAGGATATTATAAGTGGTCTGGGGAAACCCAAGGCGAAAAGCCCAGGCATCTTTCAGTTTCAACAGCATCATATATTTATTTTTTCAACTGGGGCATTTCCTGTTGCACAAATATTCCAAACAATGCTAAAAAGATCATAGCCTGTGCCTCTTAGATGCAGCTACCAAAATGAAAAATAACTCAAAAGAGGCGGTAGTGTCAAGATGAACAGGAAATGACTAAATTGACATTTCTTACCGACTTCCATTTAAACAAATCATTTCTTTAGAAAAATGTGTCGACACCTCTCGACATCCATGCAGCATATTTTGCAATCATTTCTAAGATGTGGACAACGTGGGCACGAGTTGAAAAGGAAAAAGCTGTTTTATATGATTCATAGAGCTTTTAGGAAAGTTCTAAAACGTGGAGATTGCTTCCAGGTGTTTCGGAGAGGCAGTAAAGCAGAAAGGCCCTGGGGGAAGCACGGTGCAGATGACTGTGTAAACCTGTGGCGGCACAGCCCCCAGGAAAGACAACATACAATCTGATGCTGAGGAAAGGGATTGCTGTTCTAAACGTATCGCTGAAAACATCAACACAAATAAAACTGCATTAAACTAGCATTTGATGGGAACATTAAAAGAAAAGCCTGCATTTTGTAGCCAATTTCAAAATATGTACGGAATGCGAGTGTCATCAAAATGTAAGGAGGAACAAAACAAAACAGAAAGACAACTATGAAGTGATCAAATGACTCTGAAGAGCAGCCCACACAAACCACATAAACTAATCACAATCTCAAGCAAATTAACCATTAGAAGAGAACGTCCATTTTCTCTCTTATACCTTATAATTCCCGTGGGACAAGAGAAAGTAACAGAAAAAGTTACAAAAAACACCAGCGACTGAAAATGTGACCTTTTCAAATGTAGGGGAATAAAAAGACCTTCGAAGGGGTGCACTTCGGCCTTGCTGAGTGTGTCTTAACTGATATTTGCACACAAAAAATCTCACATGCAAGGTTAAAATTTGACAAACTTGTTAAAAAAAAAAAAAAAACTAGTCACACAGACACTACTACTTTCTAACTGAAGAAATGGCAAGCTGTGACCTGCCCTGCCAGACTTTGGACGTCAACAAAATCAAACAAACTGCAAAGCAGAAGTATGCACATCCACGCACTCACTCAGTATGTAACTGAAATGTAGCCTATCTTGTCATTGTATTCAAAGGGAAAGCGGCTGACTGAAAACCACATACGATCGAGAGAACAAACAGAACTCCTCTGCAAAACAATTTAACACAAATGTGACCTTATTTGACTTTCTCTTACTCCGGGACTGCAAGCTCCAGTGGGATGAAAAAGGCAACAGTTCTGAGAAAAGGGGCTGAACTTTGCTTTGCCACACACCCCTTTCAGTGTGTCAAAACAAAACAAAAGCAAAACAAACGCTAAAGTGGTCGAATACACACAAACGTATACACTTTTCACTTTACACATAAATCATGTGGATTCTTGTTGCCATTTGATGTTAATAAAGAAATTCATAGTGTGTAAAAAGAAAACAGCTTCAATAGTTAATAGAAAACCCAGCTACAACACAGACACCCACACAGGAACTCTCTCTCAAAAGGGGACGTAATTGTGCTTCTTGTTACTGTCAAAGCTCCACCAGACTCCCTGTCTTTCCAGTAGAGAAACGGAGGGTCTGACCGCAGCTTCTCGTCGCTGGCCGGCTCTGACCACCAGCTCTAAGTCGTCGTGGGTGCTACACTGAGCGGCGGTCAGTCGGCGTCCTCTGTGACTAGGTGGCCACAAGGCTATGCCTCCTGGAGTCTTTGCTCCCTCGCCGCGTTTATTTATTAATTTTTTTTTTTAAGATGCTGAGAAAGAGGGTTCTAGCAGCAGCAACATTTCACGTTACAGTAAACAAAATCTGTTTCATTACAAACACGAGGTGAAGCAGAGTCCCGCCATCTATGTTACTCTTTTCACTCAGAGTGCCACACTCAAGTCTCTCAGCCTACATAAAGAGATTCTGATTGTTGCCAAAACCCTCGAACCTGTGTATACTCAGCCTCAGCCATAATAAAGACATCTCCTGGAGGGGTAAAACCAGTTCAGTAGTTGACCGCTAAATTATGAGGGTCAAATGTAGGAAAGGTGTGTGTTAGTGTGGGGGTCTGCACTTACACTCTGTCTTTCACACATCTGGTGAAGGTAGGCCCTTCCTCCAACAATGACTATCTGAGCATTGCGTGGGTTGCTCAGGTATGCTGCCAGTTGCCTCTGTCTTGATCGGTACCAGCACACATAGAAGAATATCTTGATGATGATGAATATGATCACAACTCTGTAAAGAAGAAAGGAAAGGGCAAAAAGAACGGGGGGTGGGACACAGATGGGCAGCTTTACACACCACGTTCACCACTTTTGGTTATAAAAAAAGAAAAGAAAAAAGATGTCATTATAAGTACATAAGTTATACTCACATGTACCAGTACAGCTCCATTTTTGTGAGATATCAATCACTGAGTACAGGCTCTCATAGCTGGGGAACCACTCGCTGCTCCTTGGCCAAAACCACAAATTGCCCTGAAAACGGTAAAAAGTAATGATAAAGTAAAAATAAAAAAATACAGGTAATATTCATTAACATGCTTTATTTAATCGGTTAGAATAACATGGGTTGAAATTAACACTAGCTCACTTCTTTTAACCCAAGAAGCTCAGAGCATCTCACCACTTAAGCTAACGGTAGGTTTATGTTCAAACACTTTCTGTAACTTAAAACAGATGGTAAGTTTAGCACGACAGCTCCTTCTTCAACACAACTAAACGCAAACACAATAACAGGATACTGAACCTACTTTACAGTGACAACTCGGCCTTCTGAGTTAGCTGGAAAGGTGTGCCATTTCCCTTGTCGTTTCGGGGACGTGATGCGAGCGCAGCTCCAGGAACCAGCTGAGGCTACGGCTACTTTAGCTAGGCGATTGCGTAGCAGGCCACAACAACAACAGCCACTAGCCTATTTAGCCACGCGGCGAACAAAACAATACATGCAATTGACCCGCTTTGTGAAAACACCTTCTTTGTATTATATACAAGGTCACTAGCTAGTTAACCAGCGAACTACTCGTTAACTTAACATTGAGGAAACAAATGAACTAGTCCTACAGAGTTTCAGCTAGCGTTAACTGACTTAGCTCATCCTTGTGCGTTCAGTGCTGCCTTTGGGTTCCACAGTGGGCGGCGTTCCTAGGACTGTTGCCTTCAGTGTTTCCAGTAAGCAGTTCTAACGTTCAAGTGCTGTTGTTGCTGTCGGCACCAAATGGTGCTTTGGTGACCATTGTATTACAGTCAAGCAGCACGGATCTACTTTGTGCTTCCACAGAATAATGAATGTTTGATGGACGAATAAGAGAAAAAAACATATCGGATAGGTTCATAGTTGGCCTTTTAATTATTTGTATGTATGACCCCTACTAAAAAATAGCCGCAAATAGTACACGTGTGTGTTAATAACACGTTCTCCACCTCCCCGACTGTAGCTTTGTAACAAAAAAGTGATTAACTAAAACAATTGATCTTTCCGGGGTTATTGCATTTTAAGTTCATCCATACGTTTCAATATTTCCGAGGGTCATGGAAGGTGGCGTAGGTTCGTCTGACAAAGGGGGTAAAAATGGGACCAAATACAGAATATGGTCACGTCATAAACGATGTAATTATATTACACATGTAATATAACAACGCATCAGAAAATATATGTATTAAGAGGCTAAAAAATTCCGAGTGACCTGGGTGTTTAAAGCAGATGTTCAGTTGATGTCGAGTCTTCAAAGTCTGTTTCCCCTTCATACCTTCCAAAATCGATTGAAAAACTATTTATAATACCTAGTCAAATACATGTAAGATGTAAATAAATGAGAAATAATAAAATAATTGAAAAGGTCATATGAGGTTGTTCCCATCTCTTTGTGTTTTGTCGCCATCTAGTGGCCATTGTTTTATAATGCAATGTACAATTTCAAAAACAACCAAATTTAGAAAACAAAGACTCAAATAAACATGTAAATTAAAAACAAAAGCACATCTATCAGAATATACAGGAGATGTAAGTAAAATAAGCTCAGTCACATACTGAGCTTATTTTAAACAGGCCATTTAAAGGGTAAACGCTATGTCAAAATAACTGCCAATGCCCCGATTGAACCACACATCCAAGTCAATTGAGCTAAAGGATAAATTATAGACATCCATAATTTTACCAAAAATACCAACCTCGCAAGAAAAAAATCAATCAAAACACAGATAATGTATTTTTTGTTTTATGTTGGTTCCTGTCCATATAACAGACACATATTTTATTACAATTTAAAAGCATCTTTGATTACAAGCTATTTCAAAATTCAAGTAAAAAACAATAACACTTGTAGAGTCAATGATCATTTTCTGTGAAAGCTAATCCACCAAATACTGAGCAGTACATTGTTGTGGCAAAGTTTAAATCAGCCAAAGCTGTTGATGTTTAACATAACAGCTTTTAACTGTAAATGAAATTGAAATGTACAATACATCTTCAGCTATTTGTCCAATTACACAAACCTGCCCTTTAGAGACACATCTTCCAGCTGTTTATTCAGTGAAGTGACACTTATGAGTCCATTATCTTTGTTATCGGTTATCTTCCACAATGATGGTCCTTCTTGGGTAGGTGTCCATGTCCACATATATGTAGCGAAACTCATACTTGCCGGTTTCAGGATTCTGTAAAAAACAAAAACAAATTTAAAACAGTATCTCAACTTGGCAGATATTTCAAAATAGTCGAATTGTCTCTGTACATTTAGTCTGCTGTCACGTAAACTTATTTAATTTAATGAATGAAATATTGAGATAACTAAACATGAACACCACTGCTTTGATATGTCATATACATTTCATAAACTGCATTTGAACAACGGAAAATACCAACCTCTTTTGACTCTGAATGTACAGTTCCTTTGAGGCCTGGTTCAGAGCCTTCAATGTAAAACGTAAGTCTCATATGCTTCAGTCCGTCCTTCAGGTACTCCATGTGACTAAAGTGGAAACACAAACGGGATACAAAAACTGTAATATCTCTGTACTACCATCACACATTTACCATTACACATTATCCTGTTCTTGAAATGGTTAGGGTTATTTTTGTGTTTACAGAAGTTGGTGAGGACCACACAAATGTTAGTTAGGCCCTGATGAATAAAAACATTGAATCGAAGAAGGGTGTACTTTCTTTTTCCAATGACTGTATGACAAATTAAAGTGTCTTTACCTGAACAGAAATGTGCAACTTATCCATTTCCTCAGGAACTAACTACACCAACAGCTTTGTTTTTGACAGAGCAACAAAATTCCCACCTGACTTGCTGCCTCCTTCCTCGACGTGTAGTCTCTCCGTAACACTTGATTGGCTCCCCAAATGCACCAATCACCTAGATTTTCCATAATGTTTAATTGCACATTACTTTTCGACAGGAGATGACAAGAATCACACTAGAATTGCTATGTAGCTGCAGTCACAGTACACACAGTACATTTGTGTACTGTTGGAGGACATGTCTTCAGCAGCCTGTGATTTCATGCTTACCTCTGGATGTAACTTGACTATGTTGAAGGCTTTCCCGTAGATTTTATTTGGACTCGATGAAGAAAACAGCTCCTGGAACACCACATATAACATCCCACCTGAAACATACACACAAAGAACAAGATGTATTAGTGCCCATATTGGTTATTTGACTTGAAATGAGATGATAAATCTGCTTGTTTGTGATGTCAGCTCTGGAAATCTTAAGGTTGTAGTCACCAGTCACTCCAAGCCCGATGAGGACAACTATCAAGTAGGTGAAGTCTCTGCCAGCATCTTTCACTGGAAGATATTGAGGGGAGTTATTAAACAGTCAACAGGTACTTCATCAAGTCAAATTACCAAACACAAATGCAAACAAGTGACCTATATGGATAATTGCATTGGGCTCTAATCATTTGTGATGATGTTTTGTGACAATTCAGATGCTTTATATACTATCATTGTAGCTTATGAGTCTATAAATAAAATAATTAGATTATAATCTATTAGTCCATAAAATACTGGAATAATCAACAATGAAAAATGATGCTGCAGAAGAAAAAATATATTGCTAACCTGAAATATGTTTTTGCATATACCTGCATATTGGGACTCCTTTGACAATTCAAATTTGAAATGAGAGTACACAAGAGAGTACACAACTCATCTGTGTGTCAGAGCCTTGTTTATACCTACCTTTTTGTGCAGCTGAAGGCTTTGGGCTCCCACCCTGATACCTGTAAAGTGACTTGTCTCTCTCTTCGGGGTTGCTTTTATTTCTGGCTGTGGAGTCGAGCGAAAACCCCCGCCGTGTCTGTGCTTGAATGAAGCAGCTCAGCGCTGGTACAACAGACGGAGGCTCGATTCTTCTGTCGAAGGTCAGTCTTGTTACTGTCCACAGCCCTCTGTGTGTGTGGATAAGTGAGGTGACCTGCGAGAGTTTGCATCTCTGCACGCAGTACTGTGTTGCCGTCTTTTCTAGATTCCGGTGCAAAGCTTTCAATATCTGCGTATAAGCCATGGCCGTGTCCTCTGTTGTACTTAAACTCTTGTTACCCGCACAGCCAGCTAGCAAGCCGAGTTAGAATGTTCTTTAGCACCGTCAACAGCTAACACTAGCTAGCCAAAGCGGCGAAATCTACAGTAACCTACCGCAAGCTATAATAGTATAAAAGTGACTTATATTACGGCATGAGTGCACAATTTACAACACTAACATACTCAAACAACAGGAGTGGTCAAATCAGTCGTGTTTTTGTATCCACGAGGCGCATACTTTTGTCGTCACGCACGTTCTTAGGATTCATGGGAGATCGAGTTTTTAATGTATATTTACGGAAAACAGTCTAAACACCTTCACACAGGGTTAACAATACATCATGCTATTATGAAAAGTTGTTCACCTCAAATTTAGTCAGCGAAGTCTTAAGACAGTTATGATGCTTCACTGTAAAAAAAGTTTCATCAAACAGCATTGCCACAACAACACATTGTTTGTCCATAAACAGGAAGCAGTTTTTCGAGGGGCTAGAAATGCTTGAAAACTCACCAACCTTTGCATTGGCATCATCAGTGACATACATGTACACCTGAAAAGGGTATTGGACATGGGTGTGACAAAATGGCTCCATTGGTCCCCCCTACACACTATAGGGGCACTACACATCCCCCCCTTTGAATATTTGACATAAATTCATGAAATTTCGGTGGCACGTGCCAGATGTCTAGACTAGACTCCAGCGACTTGGAGCCATATCCTAAAATGCACTTATTTAAAAATAATTGCAAGACGAGGATGATTTTGTCCTGCAAGTATATTATCGTCCACTAGAGGCAGTGTTGGATTACTAATGAATGGACTCCACTGCAACAGAAGACTGTGTTCTTCACCTAAAAATAACTTTAAAGTACACTTGATCTAGTTTAGAAATACTGATAAATATCCACCCTATATTTTTGAATTGTTGAAAATGCTTAATATAAACTCTCCCAGTGTTAAAACACAAATTCCTTGAATATATTGAGGACATGGCATCAGTATCCTCAGTGGTAGGTATGGCCCTGAACAGAGCAGAATAAAATAAAATAATAAAATAAAAAACAGATCATCACAATAAAATCAGTAAACATTAGTTTATTGAAAACATTCTGTCCAGCATATTCTTAATGTGTTATCAAATAAATATGCAAATGGATTAAAATAACACCACAATGCAATGAAGTTTGACAAAGAGAAAGACAGAAAAAACAAATAAATAATGTACAGACATCAGTGAAAGTGGAAATAAATAAAGGTTAGTTAACGGGTCAGTAGAATCATGTATATGCACCTATATTTGAAGTTTAACATCACTTTATATCAAGCATTCTGTTTTTTCATCTTCTCATCAAGGCTTTCTGTATAGATATAAAAACAACCTGATACTCTACTGTAAAGACATGACATCAAAATAAGAAATATAATGTTGAATCAGCAGCTGAAATGCAATTTCATATTTTGATGGTTACATGAAAAGGATTTAAAAAAACCTGATTGTTTTTTTCCCCTCCATGAACAACTTTACATTAAAGGTACTCTATCTTTCAAAAAAACAAACAACGTTTCAGTCCCGTATCTGATATGATCAGTGTTCCATGGCTCATCAATCCTAGCCAGCTGTGGAGCACCGGTAGAGAAAATGCACCTCTGCGGTCCAAAGCAAAGAAGGGAAATGCGTACACCACAAACCTTTTTTTTTCTTCTTTTTTCATTTTTCTCATCACAACACTCTACATTGGTAAAGTTGCTCAGGGCAACAGTTCACTCAAGATGCAAGAGAAAGAAACCTTAGCTCCGAATGCTGTCAAACCTGGCAAGATGCAGAGGAATGATGCATCTGTCTGATGTATCTGCAGAGAAATGAAAACACTATTACTTTAAGTCTCTTTGAGCCCTACGCTTTTCTCATCTGCTGCCTGGGCTGCTTGTGATCAAATTGGTTCAGACTTACTTAATTACTGAGGTGTCTGCTTCTATCTTTATACTGGCAGATGAGTTTGACTCTGTGGGACTGTGTGGGAGTGTGTGTGTTTTAGAGAGAGAGAGAGAGTAAAGAAAGATGAGTGTATATGTAAACTTACTTAAAATATCTATGACAGAGGTGTTGGCGCAGTTGTGAAACAGAGAGACAACACACAGACAGCACAATGCATGTATAGAAAAGAGATATTTTATTTAATATCTGCAGAAATATGGGTCTGTGTATGATTGTGTATATATGGAGGGAAAAGAGAGTGGAGAGCATGGATGTAAATAATACATACATGACATTAAATACAGAAGATAATGTACACATAGATGATAAATACCATAATAATTGACACAGTAAGAAGAAAATAGGTACTTGGACAAGGACACAACGTAAGAAAAATATGTCATATGCATTATGTGTGTGAACTGTATGTGTTTATCTCATTGTGCAGACAACTGATCTACTTTTTCCACATGATGCAGATTGTTTTTCAGTGTTTCCTTCAAACCTAGCCTGTCAACAGTTAGTGTTAGAGTGTGAGGCTGATCCGTCCCTTCTGCAGCATATATGGGGTTAATCTCATCAGGACAGACACAAAAAGTCAATTAACTTGTCTGTCAGATACCTGTGATTACCTGGGGTTATTTGAACTGTCTAGGACTTGTTTTTGTTATTGTTATTGTCCTGTTTGTCCTGGTTTGGGACTGGTCTTCCTCTAAAGAAAATCAGCCACAACAAATAAACCAACATCTAAAAACGTATGACTGTGTGAGACATGGATATCGTGCACTGATACTTTGAGGACACACTAAAGGGACAGAAGAACTACTGATGAAAACTCAACAAAACAAAGAAAAAGGGTGAAGCTTTATTGTTATTTATTTTACAAAGCATCAGTAAAATCCACCCTGAAAGATAATTTGAATAACTGTAAAAACTGTCATCCTTTCAATTTGCCCTAGTATAAAAGTCTGTTTTAATACAAAGATTTTAAGCTCCTACAGTAGAAGAGTAAGAAGACAGACTTGAAGTAAATATGTTTACCAAAAAACCCCAAGACAAAAGAATTACTAAATTAAAGTGTCAAAAAGTTAGTTAACATATTTAAAAGGGAGTTTGTGTTCAAATGAAAATAGTGAAATTAATTTGCTCTTTACCTAATGATTTAGCTAAGCAACAACATGCAATGCAATTAATACATTTTGAAGATGCTTTTTCTCATGTCCATATGACTTACGCATTAGAAGACTGCATTTATTTTAATGTTAGTATGTTAATGCTTCAATGGATATAAAAGAAGCATGCACAAGCCACACAATTCAATTCTTACCCAAATGAAACTTCTTCTGGTTACTCCAAAAGTGTTAGATTTAATTAGGTTAGTAATTAATTGAGTTTAATTCCAATTTTCACTAATAAATTAAATCTCCCTAGATTTGACAAACTGCAAACATCTTTAATTTGTTATTAAAATCATATTACATGTGCTACTAATTTGAAAAATGCATGCTTATAAATTAACTTGAAGATGTTTGATCACATTCGTTTTGTTATCAGTGAGGAATCTATGACAATGACAGATATGTATCTGACTAACATCCCCAATTTAAAGTTTAATAATGAATAATCAGTAATATTCATTCTAAAAGGTCAATTTCTTTGCTGTGAGACAAAAAGAATCTAGATTGACTACAGTACGCACAGAGCTGCAGCTGTCCTTTGTGTTTATCTTTGCACTTGAATTCACATTACACATTTTCAGTATCCTTTCGTCAAAGTGTCTCTTCATCATCATCATCATCAGCATCATGCTGGTGTAAATCTCCTCTCCGCTTTTTCATATGTCAGTGACGCCCGTTCGTACTGATCCAGGATTGCACTATTCTCAAGAAGTCTACATGATGGAGACAATGCAACATAATGTACAACATAAGCAGACACACACACACACACACACGCACACACAAGACAGCACATTTTTCACACTAAAAGACAAAACAATGGGTAACACTTTATGTGACTGCTCCATATATATGCAAGCATAAAGCTGCAAGCATGGACATCTATAGCTCTGCATCGGCTTTGTACAAAATTTTACTTTTCAATACCAACAAGTTCCTCGTATCAATTATGTACATCTCACATGTATTCATCCAACTTCTTATAACACTGTATTGTATTGTGCTTATTGCAACCTCATGAAGTCGTGGAGCAAACACATGAACTGTTACACACAGGCATATATGCTTCAAAACGAACCAAACACAAAATCAAATACTACAAGAAACATAAATCATGCAAAACTACAGAGGAATTCTGTAAAAGTGTGTGATCAGTAAAGACTTGTAAATTACAAAGAGATTAACAAGATATTTAAATTAACCTATCTCAATGTGTTTCTTTAGTGCGTGCAAATAACTCCACTGTAACTGTAATCATGTAATTTGATGAAAACGTGTCATTGTGTCTGCTTTCAAATTTGTGTTTCTATCTGGACTTAACAAGTGTCTTTATACAAAATGATTTGCTACTGGGAGAAAAGTGCAGAGGTTAGACATATTATTTGATAACAGCTTCAACTGAAGATGACTATAAAAGGTCCATGCTTATGAATATCCACTGAGTGATTTACTGATGTCCTCGGGAGGACATACAGTAAATCTTGAGCATCACAAAGACTTCAAACAAACTCACTAGGAGGGCAAGATGGCTGCAAGCAAGGAATCCATCTTGGTGAAAATGAACAATTAAAAAACATTAAAAAAAAAAAAAATATAAACCCGCGCAAAAATCACAGGAAAGGAAAAAGAACATACATAAAAGTATATACTGACTGGGCAAATGATGACTACAGAACAACATATAAAGATGTTGATTGTTGGATAAGGGTGCTTACCTTGAGATTGTCTCTTAGACCCTAGTTGTGTTGTACTCTGATTCATGTTTGCTCAAAGAGCCAATGAGGCAGAACCTGAAATGTCATGGCTCTTTCATTTAATATCAAACTCTTTTTGCATAGAGAGGTCAGAATGCATAATGTGCTACATAACAGGAATAAACGTCATTAGTGCTTTGCTAGTCTCTGGTAGCCTTGCATGCAGAGTTGTAGAAAATTGATAAACAGTCAAGAACACTCTGAAAAGAGCACATAGAAAGTGCATGCAGGAGAAGGTTGCACGTTCAAAGTATTTTCTCCAAAAATGTACTCTGATACCTTCACATGTTTTTGTAAACATATACAGTTACTTTTCAAGCAGTCAAGGTGCAAGTACACAGTAAAATACTTATTTCTTTTATAGAAAATATTGTTCATGCCAAAATGTTGAGCTATATAGAATATAAGTCATATATTTTCAGTATCACAGTTAGAAATACTAGTGCATATTTTATGATAATTTTCATTCATGTCAATGAAGTTAGTCATATCTAACTTCTCAGGCACAGATTCAAGCCCTTGTGTCAACAGTCAAAACTGGACTGATTACAGAATAAATAACTTCTAAAATGAGGTCTGCGTTTGTTAAAAGAGCTCTCACAAACCTTAATGTACAGTAGAGTTTAAAGATGTAAGCTATTAATCACCATTCGAGGAAAACTAGCTTGACATGTTGAAGGATGGGCATGCAAGTGGGGGCAAATTTGTCTATCATAATTTAGCCCTTTGTGAAAAATTGAAAAGGTTTTTAATGATTTAAGGGGAAAAAGAACAAGGATCAGTGCAAAAAAAAGAAGCTTATCATAATAAAAAAAAGTGTGAAAGGAAGAGGAAGCTAACATAAGAGGAAAACAAAAATAAATGTAAGTATCCCCCACACATTTCAAACATCCCCATAGTTAACTCTAGGGTTGTTCTTTCCTCATCAGAAATCTATGGATACTGACCGCTGTACTGCCTTTTCGTGGCGTGAAAGCCGGTGGCTGGTGGTGGGAACTTCTTCCAGGTCGTCGTCCAGGTCACATCCATTGTCCGCTGCCTCTTGCGAGTAGCTGTGCTTCATGACCAAGATGCTCCTGCGGGTTCCAGTGGCCGGCAGCAAGGGCCGCACTGCCATGGGTGGCTGTGGAAGGTCTGTGAGAAGAGTGGAGGCTCCTGTGTCTCGAGCGCTCAAGTTTCCACGGCTTCCACGTCCACTCAGTGACAGCTGGGATATGTGGGCGGAGCCGGGGTTGGAGGAGGAGCCACAGTGGTGATCGTGGACGCAGCGTGAGGAGGCACGGCGAAGGGCGTGGTAGTTCTCAAAGTCTTCCGCCAGGTCGACTAAGTCTGCTGAGGCCGCTGCGGCTGTGGTGGCACTCCGTAAAGTACACAGCTCATAGTGAGGCGGCTCAAAGACTTCTTGGAACATCGTGGGGTCAAAGTCCTCACGCCGCAAGATGTACTTCTTACGTGGCTGCTTGATCTGGACAATGACGGAGACGATGAGGAGGATGAGGACGATACAACAGGTAACACCAATAATGGTCCCGTTTGTGTTGTTCAGGTTGTCCAGGATGTTGGCTTTCCTCTTCTCTGTACAGTGGTAGAGACAGCACAACACAAAGGAAACATTTATGAGAAACTATATGACTATAAACTCACAATCAGTAAACACAGTTAATTGACTCAAAACTGCACAAACAGTAATTGATCAATCATTGCTTTGCAACCGTAACTAGGCACGACAGGGCCCTTTATAGGGTGACAGTAAGTATATAATTGTAATATAAGAAATTTGGATCAAGGTTTCTTTTTTCTTTTTTTTGTCTTTCCAAAATTAAAAATACAAGAGCAAAAATTAAAGGGATGGCTTAAACTGTGTGTCTGTCTTTGGTCTGATGTAGGCTGCAAATGTAAGTATGTCTGGCTAACTAGCTTACTTCCTACAGTAGCCCAGTTACCAATCCAAGCATAACTTCCAAAGCCAGAGGGATCTCATGCTACATTATTCTGTGAGGATACAGGTTACGTAAAAAAATGTGTATTTCTCCGAGTATGTATCAGTGCAGGCGTATGTCGCAGCTCTGTCATGCTCTCTTGGATTTTGCGAATTTTACACTCCAGCAAGCCCAACTTGTTATCCAAGATAGAGTTAAATTCACAAACACATTGGTTAGTCAATCATAGCTATAGTCTATTTATCACAAGGGAAACCACAAAGAGTAACACAGACAGTGTGTAGAGAGGCAATCTGTGAGGAGATCTCTGACATTTAAATGCTGGATGAACATGTAGCACAGCGCACTGTGCTTCAATGAGTAATGAGTAAATGGTTACATTCAGAAGTGTAAAGGAGAAAGGAATAAAACATGACATTTTACCACTAATGAATACAAATGTGGGCACTGCGGTGGCCCTGTGTATTACTAGAGCGGAGAGAAGGCGGAAGACAGAGTAACAGGCCGAGAAACATGGCCGCCTTCTTGCTGAGTTCTGCAAAATTTCAAACTCAGACTGAAGGTTTGAAAGGTATTAGTCTCAGTGAGAAATAGGCCATGCACGGTTTACTTAATTGATGCAGTTTGTCATTGGCTCTGCTTAAAGCTTCAGAGAGTTACAGTGCTGTACATACAGAATACATAGGGATCTCTGTGTGAAGTTATTCTACCTGATCTAAAGGAAGGAGGGTAACTGGGGCTCAAAGTTTACTGCAAAAAAAATAAAAAACCCCAGAGGAACCGAACGCAAATCATGCCAGGTGATAGAGAGTTTGTGTGTATGTGTACGTATATGTTGAAAGTCACTGGTGAAAGTCACAAATGACCTTCTAATTGCATCAGACAAAGGACTTGTCTCTGTACTTGTCCTATTAGATCTTAGTGCTGCATTCGATACCATTGATCATCACATTCTACTACAGAGACTAGAACATTTGATTGGCATTAAAGGCACCGCACTAAGCTGGTTTAAATCCTATTTATCAGATCGATATCAGGCAATTTATTTAAGCAATATTATTAATATAAGACCCCATACATTTTCAATGTTATGCAGATGATACCCAATTATATTTTATCGATCAAGCCAGATGAAACCATGAATCCCCTTAAGGACATACAAACCTGGATGACCTGCAATTTTCTGATGTTAAACTCAAAAAAAGTTATTGTATTGGCCCCGAACAGCTCCAAAACACATTATCTAAAGATATAGTTCCTCTAGATGGCATTGCCCTGGTCTCCAGTGACACTGTAAGGAAGAATATGTCCTTTAACTCACATAAAACAAACTTAAAGGACTGCCTTTTTTCACTTACGTAAAACATTGCAAAAATCAGGCACATCCTGTCTCAAAAAGAAGCAGATAAACTAGTCCATGCGTTTGTTACGTCTAGGCTGGATTATTGCAACTCTCAATTATCAAACTGCTCCAATAAGTCCCTTATGACTCTCCAGCTGACCCAGAACGCTGCAGCACGTTTATTGACAAGAACCAGGAAAATAGATATTTCTTTCTTTTCTACCTTTATCAACACTGGCTCCCTGTAAAATCCAGAATAGAAATTTAAATCCTTCTCCTCACCTTCAAAGTGCGTAATGGTCAGGCACCATCATATCTCAAAGAGCTCATAGCACCTTATTACCCTACTAGAGCACTGCGCTCCCAGAATGCAGGGTCCCTTGTGGTTCCTAAAGTCTCTAAAAGTAGAATGGGAGCCAGAGCCTTCAGCTATCAAGCTCCTCTTCTGTGGAACCAGCTTCCAGTTTGTTTATAGTAGGCAGACACCCTCCTCACATATAAGCGTAGGCTTAAGACTTTCCTCTTTAATAAAGCTTATAGTAGGGCTGATTCAGGTGAATCATGAGGCACCCCTTAGTTATGCTGCTATAGGCCTAGACTTCCTAGGATGCACAGAGCTTTTCTCTCTTCCTCTCCCTCTCTATTTGTACACCCTCATATCCCAATAATGCTTGTTACTAATTCAACTTCTTCCCCTAGCTGTGTGCTTCTCTCGTCCCCCCTCTCTCTCTCTCCTTCTAAACCTTTCTGCAGGTATTTCTGCCTCCAGTGCTGTAGAGTCTAGATCTGTGGATGCACCTGCTGCCCCCGTGTTCCTGCTCAACTGGCGCTGTTGCTATTATTGTTACTGCTCTTATTATTCGTATTGCTATATTACTATTAGTATTACTATTAAACTGCAATTAACATTATTTGTAAATGTTGGCATCAAAACCATTACTACATCTATTACTTTACATCGCTATGTAGAACTGTACTTTATTACTGTATGTTTCCCCCCACCCTCTCAACCGTTCGAGGATGACCGCCCACCTAAAGCCTGGTTCAGCTCGAGGTTTCTACCTGCTAAAAGGGAGTTTTTCCATTGTTGCCTATTGGCAAAATTGAATCTGCTGGAGTAGGGAGTTGCAGGGTTAAGTATGTTATACACTTTTCACTGCGATAGTTGGCATATCAAGAAGCGTTGTGCAGACAGATTTATATGTGTACGATTTGTGAAACTGCATGTGGAACCATTAACATAAGATCACCATACCACACAATGTCTCGTGATGAAAGCACAGCTTTTTCAGCTGCAGCTACTGCCCTCAGGCACAGAGGGAAGCCAGCTACAACCGGATCATGTTTCGTTAAAAAGTAAGCCACAGGTCTTTGTTTACTTCCATGGCTTTGTGTCAAAACAGATGAAATGTAACCGTCCTTGTGGTCGACAAACTGAATAAATGGTTGATCCGGTCTGGGCAGTCCCAGTGTGGGAGCAGCCTGTAGTGAGCCCCTTAAGTCAGTAAAGGCTCTGTCAGCCTCGTCAGTTCAAGTCAGTGATGTCATGCACATTCAGATTTTTACCATAAATCATGGAATAGAGAGCTGCCTCTCTTTTTGAATTATTCGGCTATTATTAGTCTATAGTACGATGTCATGCCCAAGAAGTTTTTTTGGTACAGTCTGTATGGCCTGTACCCTTTTGGGAAAGAGGGATCTGCCCTCTGTCGTAATCATGTGTCTCAGGTATGCTACACTGGTTTGAGCAACTTGCAATTTGGACAGGCTAGCCTTGTGGCCATTTTGAGCCAGATACTTTAGTAGAACCTGCAAGCTTCATGAGACTCCAGATCATCAGATCATCTACATATTGCAAAAGAAAGGATTCCCCGGGGGAAATGTACGTTTTGCAAATTGTCTTGTAATGCACTGTGAAAGTCAACTGGACTTTCCACGTAGCCCATAGGGGTCCTACTCCATGTGTAGCTTTTACCGTTAAAGGTAAAGGCAAACCACATCAACAACTGAAAAATGGGTGGCGTTCTATGGAATTTGGGACAAATGGTATGAGGCTTTGAGACTATGGATGCGCGCACATGCCCTGCAACATTTACTGCTTGCAGATCTTGAACAAAATGCCACTCTGTTGGTTCACCTTTGTCCTGAATTTTCTTGTATGAACAGGAGAGTCATCGCAAGGAACAATAGCCCCAGTCTGCAACAATGAATCAAAAATTGGTTTAATGCCCCCCAGCGCTTCTTGATTGAGGGGATAATATTTCTGGCAGGGCCAAATATCAGACTTCGGGTGAACCACGAGAGGTGCGGCCCTCTTCATCAGGCCGACGTCATATTTATGACTCGACCATAATTCAGATGGCACCTATGATAGTTCTGCCGTATCTTGTATTTCTTTTAGCATGGTGTGTGAAAAATGTCTCCCTGGAATGAGCTCAACATCTCTTTTAACAATTGAGATGGACGTCAATACTGCTGTACAGCGTTCAGGGATCTCCCTTCACAGTCCTGTAGTCAGCCTCCTTTGAGTGCGGACCCACTTTCCCAAATCCTTCAAACCCTGGTTCAGCTCTTTACCAGGTGTGATGCAATGCTAGACCCACTAGATAAGGCCACAGCCCATCCATACACATCTTCTTTTTTCTTCTTCTTCATCCTTTGCTTGACTCTCTGTTCTAACTCTTTCTTTCTCTCAATTTGGCTACCTCTCTCCACACTAAGCTCTCCAGTTTGCTTTGAATGGCTTGTTTTTAATCTTGCATCTTTCTGGACATGGTCATGTGTATCTCTATCAACACCCCTATCAACAGGTGTGCTGCAGGGCTCAGTCCTTGGACCTCTCCTCTTCTCCCTGTACCCCACCACACTTGGACCAATCATTAGCTCGCATGGTTTTTCCTACCACTGCTGCACCTCTCGTTCCCTCCATCCGACCTTGGCGTCTCAGCTCGGATAGAGGCTTGTCTAGCAGACTCTGCCTGGATGACCAAGCATCACCTCCAGCTGAACCTCGCTAAGACGGAACTCCTCGTCATCTTTGCCTCTCCATCCATCTCCCATGAGCTCTCCATCACCCTGGACTCCACGACAGTAGTTCCATCGCCCTCGGCCAGGAATCTTGGGGTCACCATCGACAACAAACTCACCCTCACGGACCACACTGCTGCAGTCTCCCGATCATGTAGATTCACCCTCTACAACATTCGGAAGATTAGGAGATACCTGTCGGAGCACTCGACCCAACTGCTGGTCCAGGCACTTGTGCTCTGCAAGCTGGACT
>JAVQJL010030298.1:0-14028 GCA_036024295.1 Nannoperca obscura | reverse complement strand
TATATCATATAGCAGACAAACACAGTGATATTTGAGAAGTGAAATGAAGTTTATAGGATTTACAGAAAGTGTGCAGTAATTACTTAAATAAAAGTAGGCAGGTGCATAAATTTGGGTTTATTTATAAAGGAAAATCTTGAAAATGATCAGGGTTGCCCAAACTTTTGCATGCCACTGCATGTGCAGTGGAGAACTGTTGTTGTCCGTGTTGAGTTATTGCTTATGCTGGAGGAGTAACTTCACTTTATTGACTATTTCTATGCAACCACAAAACAAGCAGAAGTAAAGATCGCTGCTGAGGTTAAAATTAAATGACAGAGGTCTTTTTATTCATTGAAATTAGATAAGGAGTGACTGTTTTGTATTGCACTCCTATTACAAAATAACGAAACGCTGTTGCTGTACTATTGGGATTTTTGAATGGTGTGTATATTCCTTTTTCACAGCAGCCATTTTGACAGGTAATTGCAGGGTACACACAGGTGTAATAAATAACATTAATTATGGCCCTGTTCCATTTAGGCGGGCCAGTGCCCTGGTACTGTGCATGCTGGCTCACTGGAAGGGCTGTAACACAAACTTCATCTCATCGACTACAACTGTGTTTACCCTGCTATGACATCTCAAAATGGCTGCTGTGAAAAGGGTCTATTGACTGAATCATAAGGCCTGTGCTTACAAAAATAAATGGATTGTTTGTTAATCATGTTAATAGAAATTATTAAAATGATGAAGTGCAAATTAATAAGCATGATGTATGTGTTACTGCAACTGAGATTTGCCATCACATTGTAGTTGTATTTCTCTTCCAGACAGAACAAAAGAGAACATTCAAATCATGAGACCTGCTGGCTACAAACCACATCAAAATGACGAAATAAATTCTAAAGTTTACAAGAATTAACTGAACATGAGGATAAACAGACTGGTGACTTTGACAGATACATTGAGAAGAAACATTCATTTCAAAATCAATATGTCTGAGCGGTGTGTGTTGGGTAGTATATCTTCCATGAGGACATCTGACAGTAACACACTTGGTAGCCTGCATGTCAAAATGTAAAAAAAGCAGACTGACTTTATAATGTAGTTCAAAATGCATACCATTTTGCATAACTTTACAAATACTAATTATATGTATGATATGAATAATGTTTAATGTGAACAATATGTTTAATACATAATACCACTTAACTGGATATTAATTATTCAGCATACTCCCCTCTCACATAGTTTACAGTATCAGATAAGAAAAGCAAATATTTGGGGAAAAAAATGGTAATGTTCAAAAGTCATAATTTTCCTTGTAGCAGCGTAAATTGCACAGCAATGTTTGAAAAGAGTAAAATGACAAGATGGATTTCAAACTCATGTTTGTGTGTTAAGTACAGTATGTGGTTAGCCTAGTTTAGCATAAAGACTGGAAGCAGGGGGAAACAGCTAGCCTATGGAATCAGATCAGTGACAGTTACATTAGGCTTCGAAAAGAAAATTGGCTTTGAAAACAAAATATGAACATTCTAATGTGTTTTTCAATGACAATGTTTAGATTTGTTCTTCATGTCACTCTTTTTTCAGTAATTTGCATCCCCTCTTATTTTAGCTACTAGCCGTACTAGCCAGAATTTAGAAATAAGCCTACCATTTACACAGTGTATGCTTTTGTTTTACATAAACAGTACAGTCAAAAGGACAACTTGTCATTTCGGGGGGAGTTAAATGTTGGAGCAATTTTATTTTGATGAACAAGTTTATCCATATATCCAGTATTGTCCATTGTCTTCAGCTACAGCCCAGGTTACCAGATGTGGTCTGTGAGAACAGTTGAGAAGTGTTGATAAATTGGTGTTGAACATTGGAGAGATTGGATTCAAAAGTGTTGTGTATATTATTGTAGTTCATGTGTGGTAAAAAATTTCCGTCAGACAAACTGGATCAGCTGAAACTATGCTCTGAACATGGATCCCAGATTTCCACAAGATAACATCCAAAAGCTCAGTCTCCACTCTGAGCATACTGAACTGCATGGCTGATGCAAAACATGGAATACTGACACAACTATCAAGACTTTTCTTGTCTTTCTAGTCACAGCATCATTAGTCACAGCATCACTGGCACGACAAGACTTCGGCACATCATAAGCAGTCACTGTGTCCAGAAATAAACAGGATACAGCTTGCTGAATGAAGGTCAGATCTTTTAATTTCTTACAAAGTTAGAGGCTCAGATCAGCAGGACCATTACGCTCTTCAATAATTATAGTCCTAGATGACTTAAGTGAAAGAATGTCTGAGAATCTACTGGTTTATATTTAAGATATTCTACAGGATTTGTTTTTGGAGGAGTGGGTGTGCTGACGTGGCCATACTGATCTAGATCTGAATGCTGTCCTTACTCCCCCCATCCCATTCCATTCCATCCCAGCCAATCCTGTCACTGAAGAACCATATCTGTGAAAATCTCATTGTGAATGGCTGGAATAATGGCAACCGGGGAGTTGAGTGATACGTCTGGGACCCCAGGGAAAAAACAGATCAATTTTCATCAGATGGAGACAACAAAAGATCAATAAGAGGCCAGTCAAGAGAAACTATAAGGGATGCTACATGGCTGTCGGGTGGGGTGGTGTTGGTGTTGGTGATGTGGGACTGATGGAGAAGACCTCCATGTGACACTGGTGGCTTTCATGGTGTCTTTTGTTAGTGGAGCACTGCATGAGTTGACTTTAGTTATTGACAATTAAACACACCCTGTAGTCTACACTGGTTAACACAAACCAACAATAAGGACAATCAAGAGGAAAGTCGGGACCATTAACAAGCATACTGTACATGTTGTGTTCAGCCATCTTTAAAAACATGTTTGAGTCCATTCAATTCTGGTCCAGATGTTAGTATATTTATACTATACTTAGTATAGTTAGTATATCTTACGCTGGACTGTTAAAGTGTTGGTTCATAGAAGCAGAGAAGCTTCTGTAGAAGCGCTGTAATTATGCACACATCACATTTAGATCTAAGGCTCCTGGAAACAGCATTAACTAAAAAGAGTTATTCCTTCGCATTGATTGATAAAAATCACATTATAATAATTTAATCCTAGTTGGATTTTTTAAAGGGAAAAATAAAAATGTTTGGTCAATTTTGACAAAGATCTGTTGTCTAGACAGCAGTGACCAAAAAGGACAAATTGTCACCAAAATATAGAAAGATCGATCTGTGTCAGACAGAGCAACAAAAAAAAAATCACTTTTTGGGAAATGGATGATTTTCATTGTAAATGAAAGTAATTCTGCCAACTCACAGATCTGAGAAGCTGAAGTAATATCAGTTTGCCCTGAGCTCAGCAAGCAATTGAAGCGATCAAAGGGAAAATTTTCTTTTATAACATTACTCACATCAGACAAGTCAAACCGCTGTATGAACCTATGTTGATGGAAAAGTACCAGACAGAGGCTGACATCTCCTCGATTCAATTCTTCAAGATTGCCTCTCATGCAGTCAGAGGTAATGGGGAAGAAAGGGCAGACTAAATCCAAGCTGACTGTGTGGAGCAGGCTGTGCTAATCTAATTTACCAATAAGTCTGATTCAACAGGGTGCCATACAAGGAAGCCCACACCTCTTCGGCTTCCAGCCAGAAGATGGAGGGAAAGCAAGAAAGAAAGATGAAGATGAGGTCACCATCAGCCATTTAAATGGAACCACATATTATAAAAGTGTCCCATGAAACAGAGGGATGGAAGGGCAAATATGTAAAAGATGAAGTGATGAATATGTGAGGGTTGGTTAAAAAATAAGTTTTTCTGAGAGGCTTTTGCGTCCAATTACATTCTGGTTTGCATTCCCTCACAATATTGTTTCCATTCCCGAAGGAGGCCCATGCTACAACAGAATGTACGATCACTGGCTGTGACCCCAGCAAGAGAGGGCGCTCCTCTGCAGTGGATAGCTATTGCTAATGTAAAGGCAGATAACTGAGGTGCAAGTCTGAGTCTTTGCAGCAAATGTTCTGTTCTGTAGTATTTGTGTGTGTAGTTCACTACACTGTTACAACTGGCTGCAGGTGTGGCTGTGATTGGTAGAGGCTCTAGTTTATATGGTTTAGCTGTGGCTGTCGCTCTGGTAATGACTAAGCACTGATATTGTAATTATGACTATGTCTTAGCTACGGCTGTTATAGCTGTTATGCTCACTAATCGTCCTCTCTTAATGTGTGAAACACTATCAAGGGTTGTGTGTATGCAGTGACTTGTCTGTACTTGGCTGTGTTGGCTGGTGAGGCTATTCCTGAACTGACACATCAGATAGATGAACCAGGTTGAAATCCTCGCTGAGTGTCTGAACACTTTCTTGGCAAACGTTACTGCTCTAGGTGCTGTAAACAGCATTTAACCACAGCTACAGCTGTAGCCATAGCAATAACCAAACCTACAGGCCAAGAAACAGTAATAGTCAAATAAACAGCTAATGCTGTTAATAATCACAGCTCAAGCCATAGCTTGAACCATAGCTGTAGCCAAAGGCAACCACCTACAGCTGTGGTCACCGCCAGTGACTGTAGCTGCTGCATGGTATAGTAAAAAAAAACTGTAAAAGTATGAATAAATTTAACAAAATATGTATTGTTCTTGTAAGTTGTATGTTTTCCAGCAGAAAACAGCACAACAATTGGGAACAATTGTCTGATGGCAATGCTATAATGAACATGAATGAATTTGAAAAAAAACTAATTAAGCATTTGGCTTTGCTAAGGTGAGCCCAAATTGTAATGTTAATCCTGAAACATTTAAAACCTACAGTATCTGTAAAATAATGGGATAAAGTAGATGTGTCATGAATATTTTTAGATTTCATACTTTGATAGTGTGAAAATTGAGAGTCCACAATTTTTTATTTATTTCCTCCTTTCCCCCATAATTAAAAGTCTGTTCAGTCAAGCCTGTGGGACTCGAATTCTCAAAGTCAAACTGTTAAATCAAAGTTTGGGTTATAAGTAGACCTCAGTGTTTCTGTGTAGACGAAGCACTGAATGTAAAAAGGAGCGATTTTATTGACTGCACTGCAGCCATTTAATTCTAATGTCTGTTGTAATATGTTTTTGTAGCATTTGTTCTGGTGTTTTGTTTAAATGGTGTGTTTTCTCATGTGTGAAACAGTGCACGTCCTGGGACTCAAGAGACATTTCAGAAAAAATATTTTGATAATAAAGTAAAAATCAATCAAATAAATCCAGTCCAGCTACAATATTATTGCCTGCAGCTTTAACATTCAGTCTTTTATTCCTAACTGATATGAACACTAGAGAATAAACTCCAGCAAACAGCATGATCATCATGTCTGCCATGCTTCGCTATGGACCCACTGTAGATCTGAACATTAGAAAATTGAAAACTATAATAAAGGTCTCAGCAGTGCTGATATGTCCTACTGCTTCATAATAAATTATCTTTCAAGGACAGGTTTTCTTAAAAAATTTCAAGGGAAGGAGAGTTAAGATAATTAGCTGTAGAGAACAAGTCAGTTTGGGATGACGAAGATGGTAATTGCTACCACTGCAACAACATGAAGCACTGCAGCCTGTGAAGGGGGACCTTTATTATGAGTATAATATGGAAACTGCTGAAACCCCCCCATCTCTCCCCCCCCCCCCCTCTTTCTCCCCAGAGCCCTCATTAGCAGCTACTGTGTTATGGTTCAGGAATCTACCCATAACTGCCATGTTTCCACACATACACACATCATTTTGGTGGGAACAAAGGAACAAAAAATATTAGATGAAATTACAATATGCAGGTTATAATTGATTCATTAATGAAAAGTGAGTTCCTACATAGTTCAGTTCTCTGACCTATGGAATGATGTGAAAACAAAGCTGTACACATCACTATATAACTGCTGTGTGTTGCACCAGCGTTTAATTTTCAGGCCATTCTGTCCTAGTTTTCATTTCTTTTGGATTACTAGCTTTTTCCCGCCCCTTCATTATCTGTCAGTGAATTGGACATTTCCCCAGCAGGCTACAGCACCTAAATCTTACATCATACCCCTGAAAAAAAAGTCAAGTTAAAAATGTATCAGAACAATTCTCTCAAGGTGTTTGCTTTTCCCTGCCAGAAAAGATGTGATAGATGTTGGCATTTAGCATTCCTTTGATTTAGGCAAATTTGATTGTGATTAAGAAAAATGAACAGGAATCACTGAAAGAAAATATTTCCCACAATCCCAGTTGTTTTCTGTTCCCACCTTTCCCAAGACAAGAAACATGTGTTTTTCAGTAACATATTATTCCTTTCACTGCTATAAGCAGAAGCTCTAAAAGTTTGTGCTCCCATCATGCAAGAAGTACAAAAGTCCGGCAGATTTGACATATTCTTGACATCTATCTGACAACTTTGTCTCCATTATTGTACACCAGCCAAGTTTATTTTTGTAGCCACAGGGTTTTAAAAGTCTGACACTGGCTGCCCCCTCAGAAACAACTGAGACAACAAAGAACAGAACACATTTTTATGCAAATTGCAGCAATCGGGCATTAAAGGTTTTATAGGAACTAGCTCTGTAAAGTATTAGCTCTGTGTCAAAAGAAATCTAGATAGTGGCCTATGTCCCAAAACTGATTTGCAAGCTCTGAATTGGTTGTTCAAATAACTAATACTAGCAGCAATAAGTCACAAGTGTGGATTTGGATGTCAGTTTGCAAAATCATTTTTATTCCCCCAAATTTTTTTTGTTTGTTTTGTTTTCAGCTCCAGACCCAAAAAAGATATTTGGTTTCTTACCGGGACCCAAACGTATTAAAATACATCATGATTTGCCATAACATCTACATTTATAAACTGATAATGAACAATACACATTAGGGACGAGCCTGTGAGTCAGAGACGGGGAGGACGCAATCGCTGCTAGCGAGAAAATGTCAGCAATCGCAGCTAACACTCACAGTTACTTTAGTCAGAGAGCACCTGGTCCTTGTTTGCGATGAGAGAGAGAAGTAACTCAGAAGTTCTGAGTATGTGCGTAGCACACAGCATTTGAGCTAAACAGACCAGCATATGAAATCTTATATCATAGCATTGTTATTACATACAAAGCGTCTGCTAAAAAAATGCCTAAATGTAATGTAATGTACATTTCACTCTGCCAATTGGTGACCCAAGAAAAACGGGTCCTAAGTTTGGGAAAGACTGCTCTAGTGCTCTTCAAGTGGCGGCAAACTGAGAATGGACCCATAACCCAAAAGTGGACCCTGAAGTGAATCTCTGCAGTATTGTTTCCAGCTTAAACTTGGTTTTAGTTATACTGAACACAAAGGAAATAATGTATTGTCTGCTGTTTAACTGGTATGATGAGGTACAAGAAAGCAGGTGCTTAGTCCTTAGGTCAGTGTGTGTGTGTGTGCTTGTGAGTATGTGAGAGAGAGAGAGAGAGAGAGCCCCGTCGTGCGATGCCAGAACTGTTCTCCTGGTGCCTCACATGCTCTTCCAGCACAATTTTGGCCAGTCGCCTGTGCTGGAACCCAGGGGAAAGCAGCTACACACACACACACACACACACACATACAGAGGAACAAACTGGAATTGCTTAGAATAGCACAAACAACAGAGGAATATCACCCTACAAAAAATACAAACAATAAAGGAATATCACCCTACAACAAATGCAGCAATTGCAATGATTAGAATCAGAAATACTTTATTAATCCCAGAAGGGAAATTGTTTTTTGATACAGTTGCAGTGCTCAATAGAAGTTATTGAAGAATAAAAATAATAATAATAATAATAAACAGTAGAATATTAACAAATATTAAATGCCACAGGAAGTGACTTTCTCCAGCCTCCAGTTGACCACCATGGACAGTGAAAGAGCAGTGGCAGAGCACAGAGCTCAGCTCACAGCTCTAAAGATTGCTGTATGCACAACAGTATGTTTGCAATCAGTATTAGCAATTAATATGTACTGTATCTATTCACTCATGCTGATATATGTCAGTTGATCATTTTATTAAACCTCCAGGACAATTAAATGAAATATGATCTACAAGAGTTACATAATATTGTGTGATACAAATTGCAATCATTTGGTTATTATCTCTCCTGTTCTACTATCCTCTTTACTCCTGACACCAGGATACTTTAAAGACTTACCCTGAATTTCTTGTGGAAATAGATTACTGGGTGCTGGGTGTGTAAAACAAGTTGACCATGTCAACTTATAAGGTTCTGACACATCATTGTTGTTTCTGCTGACTCAAAGTGGCCAGAAAAAACAATAAACAACAAGACAAGTTCAAAACAAGTCTAAAGTTCAGGAAACACCGTAGGACTTAATGCTTGCAGAAAGTATTTTTTTTCCAAGGACAACAGCCAATTTATTGTCCAGTCTGCTGAGCAGGTGATTGGCTGTCAACTACCCTTCAAAAAACTGCCTCACAGTGTCAAAAGGAAGGGAGGCCCAGGTAGAGCTGCTACTGAGCCTGCTCACTTAGGCAACCAAAACCCCCCTCTGGGATATGGAATCACGGCATTGATGTCATGGCCCTCGCCATCTGCCTTCTCACTTCACTTCACTTCTGCATCTGGCTCTCTATTTTCTTTCTCTCTGTGTTCAGTGTTTATTCAACAGGCTCGCTGGTTCCAGAGAGCTTCTCGCCTCCCCTCATTATGTGATTGACTGTGTCACCTTCCACCTGCTGGCACAGCTGTTCTGTATTTGTTTATTAATACTCTCAGTACATGGAGAGGTTTTTGTGACACGTAGATTGTCTGAGATGCAGTAGATGTCCACGCTTTGGGAAACGTATTCCTCAGAGCGAGGGATTGTCCATGGAATTTTAAGAACAACTAAATACTGAATCCAAACAAGAACAGGTTGACAATGAGTGTAAGAACACACTCTGTATTCACATGAAGACAGAAGGGGTTGGAGCTTTCAGGAAGGAGCAAAAAACAACAAGAAGCTGCCTGGAAGGAGGTGATTGGAAGAATCAGCGCTGCCTTCTTGCCAGATGAGAACAACTGGGGAGAAATCAAGGCACACTGGGACAGCTGATGGAGCTGTAGTGAGAGGAGAGAACAGCTACTGAAATGAAAGAAATGCAAGAAAGTTGTCAGAGCAGATGAGACAGCTAAAAGAGGCGATCAGGAAAAACAAATAGCTGCTAGCACGGGCTTCAGGAATGAACTGATGGCTCACATGGTGCATTTACAGACTTTGGTCCAAGGCAATGCAAGACAATGACAGTGGATGAAACAAGAGTCAGAGAGAGAGAGTGGAAAAGGAAATGTGAAGGCCTTAAACCTAAATTAACTGAATTTGTTTGGCCACTTGGGAGAAATGGAAACAAACTGTGAACACATATTATGTTTTTTTTTCATCACCTTTTAAGTTAATAGTGAAGCTAACTGTTGATAACTACACCTGTCTGCTGTTTGGTGCTGAGCAGGTAGTGTGCAGTGGGTTTTAGAGCTTTTTTTTTTGCTCAAACCGGTGCCTGCTGTGACTGAAAACGATGCTATTAGAGCGGTGAGAGTGAACCAGAACAGGGTTGTGGGTCAGACAGCTAAACAATGGGATGCAGATTCATGTGACATTTCCCAGAAGGTTAATTACTACGAATGACACCTTGTACATTGTCACATTGTTTTTACATTGTCATGTGATACATTGTTATTATAAGAATATTAATTATAGCAGCTTTGAAGAAGAAACTGGTAGTGAAAACTAGAGAGAGAAAAGACGTGACTCAAGAAGGAAACGCAAGAAAAATATAAAAACATTTCAGCTCAGTGCTAATTGTCGCTGCTGATCATTTTGTTTTAGAATAAATGCTCATTGGGTGCAAACATGTTGTTCATGTCAGTCTCTCGTTCACAATCAAAAAAAAGGACATAAAAAATAGAATTAGAATTATACATACGTTGAATATTAATGTTGCTGCAGTCGTACTTTCAATGATACTATTGTTCTATATTCTGCCACTCTGTCTGGTTTTCCTTATTCATCTCACCCTCTATACCTTTGACCCCCAACCAGGGGTACTTTTTCAGTTATGGTACTATGACTGCACAAGACCCACCAATCTGAGCCAGTAAGTTGATTAAGACTGCAGAAAGACAACAAAAGACTAAAAGTAAAGATACTGTAAATGGGTAAAACAATTTGGCAAAAGCTACAAAAGGGGTATGATAAAGGAGCACTCAGGCCGTTCTGATTGTGGGGGTATGTCAGATAAAAAAAGGTTAAGAACCACTGCTTTATGCCATGTACTAGACTGACAAAAAGTATACATTAAACAGCAAAAGTGTCTTGTTCTACTTTCACTTGTAAAGCCTTGTATTCTTTGATGTCCACCACACTTGTTTCTTCCCCTATTCCTCTGGACAATTACGCCTACTAGTAAAATGATAAGGTGTCAAAGGGAGGAGAAAGAGGAGACAAACATAGAGAGGAAAAGTTAGAAATAGATTGGGAATAGACACAGAGTAAGAAGTTGAACAGTCCTTGCCAGCAGTGAGGAAACTGATTATGTGACAGGTGGCAAGGCCTTGACACAAGGTTTAAATTTGATTCCATCATGGCGTTGCAATATCCTATCTTCTCTGCAATGCAATCATCCTTTTCTTTCAGTGTAACTGGAGGCCTTTGCAGGGAGGTAGTGAAAGAAAAGACTGAGGCTGCACCACTTGAACACTTATAGATAAAGGGGATAAGATGGAGGCAGTGATGATCCCGCGCCTCACTTCAATTGTCTCCCCAAATGCACTTCATTAAAAGGGTGTTACTGTGGCAAGAGGGGATTTTCCCTTTCACTCTTCTCACACATTTCAGAGAGATGTAAAAAGTGTAAAACATAAAATAAATAACACGTGCAGTTCGAGGTTTGATTGTGTATTTTTCTTAATCCTGTGGATGCCCACCCAACACTGATGCCAGCAGGTCATATTTAGATATGTGTCATGATTCATTAATTTTAATGCTGAGCTCTGTGGGAGGCTTTAAAAAAGCTGAAGTTTAGCCCAATGACCTACATCATCTATTTGATACCAATGGATGAGCTGAACCACAAATTGAATATTGGTTAATTATATTAAAAGGCACTTATACTGTATCTCATCTTCTTGGCGTGTCTTCCATTGGCTACAAAACAGCAATGTCATACCAAAGCTTTGAGAGTAATAACTTGGCACAGTATTTAAGGTAAATTATTTCTTAGAGCTTGATTCTATACATACTGTATGCTTAATTGCATTCCTTCCATGTCATATTGCTTGATAATTGTGAAAGCTCTGCAGTTTCCCTCAGTTCCACATGCAGCCTGCATCTCGTGCCCAATCTGTGAGATCTGATCCCATATTTCAATTCCCATGACAGAACACTTTTCTTGAGAGAGCCATTTGATCTAATCCCTCTCCTCTTTACTATTTGATGAGAACAGATATATGCATATGAAACAGGGTTCTCTGCACATCTTTCAGCAGTATGCCGCTGAATCAAGGGGCTCTCAGTTTGTGGACAGCAAGCTTCCAAGGGAACAACAGTGACTGGGTCATACGGATTGATTTGCAGCCTTTAATTGTGCAAACAGACAAATAAACATTTCAACACGGATGTGTCATCATCAGAGTCAAAGGGGACAAAGACATAAGGCAAACACTTCACATCAGTTAGTGTGCTCCAGTCTCTTTTTTTATACTAGAAGTTATCTGCATATATTTTAGCTTCTGCAAGTTCATGAAGAGTTCATGGTCTAAACTGGAAAGTCTATCTATTCCCCATCTCCAGATTCATGAAATTATACAAAAATAATACCGGCTCCTTTCACAACCAGATTTTAGTTATATGAGACTTCAGTATAACTTTCACACACACACACACACACACACACACACACACACACACACACACACACAATGCATTCATCCTTAGCAGTGTGAATTTTTGATATGGTGCCTCAAGTTAAATGAAGTAGAAGCACAGCACAGCACAGCACATCTTGGGAATTAGTGTGTTCCAGTGTATGTGTGTGAGTTTATAAAGAACTGTTGTGGATGCCTATTTTGTGTCACATCCCACTCACAGCATACACATATGCTTCCTTTCCCCCATAAACAGCCCATTCTGCTGTTTCAGGGGGCTGGCAGGGTAAACTGTGTCCTCCCTCTGTTCCATGTGATCCTGATTCCTGGTTTCCAATCGATGGTCTCTAGGTGAACATCAGACAAACTGTACATCAGCACAGTGACTTTCTTTACATGTGCCCATGTTTTCTCCTCTGTTTCCAAAGCAAGGCAAGGCTACAATTCATGGCATACTTTCACACAAAACAATTTTGCAATACAATGTTTTACATTTAAATAAAAATTAATAAAAACAAGTAATTGAAAAAAAAACATAGGCAGATAACCATGTTAGAATACAAATGCAAAGGGGAAAGTGCAATATGCATATGCAGTCACTTCACACATAATTTGGCAAATAGCATTTTGTACGGATGTGAGAATAAATTCTAGCTCCCACATACAGATTTACAAAAGTCCATACATTGAACTCAGTAGGAGTCAAAGACATGCATGTTGGTCGATGTCACCACATTTCTGATTTTTACATTTATTTTACAGTGGTAAAAAAGTCTCCTGGAAGGACATAGGTATCGAAACAGTTAATGACTTGACATGTATTCCCAGGACAGATTTGTAAAACAAATTTGGTCTGATCAGTGATCAAGAAGTCATAAGTCTAATACACACTTTTGGTTTACATCCATTAGGGGAAGCAAATTAAACTAAAAAAGATTTTATTTCACTCAGAAATAAATAATAACTTGTAAAGCTTACAGAATATTGCAGTGAATAAATGTTGGTATTTAACAACTGATAAAGGACAGTAAAAGACAACTTGCTAACAATCCAATATAAAATAATGTATAGTGTTAATTATACCAGAGATAAAGTTCACACATGACAGTAGTATTTCAGGGAATTATAAAAAAAAGTGGAATGATGAATTCACTGATCCCTGCTCTCTGCGAGGTATCTGATTAGTTTAATTTTGTATGTGAGATACTATGTACCCTCCAGTACTGCAACAATAGAAAGGAAATGTATTGTCATTATAAATGGAAAGGACAATAGCTATAGAGAGGAATAAAATAATCTATTTTGAAGCTGTATGGGGAGGAGTATTACAGTCTGTGAGTACATTAAATCCCAGATTTGCAATGGGTAATCTGAATTTCTAGGAGGTAGGATAGACAATGCCAGACTTTACATAAAATAATACTAAGGCCAGAATCGTTGAGCCTTCCAAGTGTTTAAGTTTCAGTTAGTTGAGGATAGAAAGGCTGTTCTTAATAAAGATAAACCTTTCTGCCATGACCATGTTGTTTCAGTATTTTACTTCTACATTTAAAGCAACCTCTGTTCTTTGTCCAATGTCCTTGTCCTTGCCAATTAAACGCCCTTGAGAAGTCATCTAACCCAAAGTAACTCCAGCAGTGAATTAAATGTCAGAGCTTATAAATCTAATTCATTTTAAGTCCTCTACTGTTACTGTTGTTTATTTGGCTCTTTCCTCTGACTGCAGCACATTACACAGAACATGCACAGTACATTTGAACACAATTTGCAATAGAACAGCTATATGTCTTATCTTATTAATGCACAACAGTTATGTTTACTGGATGCTGTACAGCAGCGAACACCAATTAGGCGGCCCAGAGCAAAATGTCTGGCCTGCATCGACCCACTAACACTCATGCATCTGCTCATAACAAATAAAGTGGGTGCTGCTCTACGTTTATTTGACCTCATCCCACACCATACCACGTGACCTCCGACCTACGCCACAGAACGCGCGTAAACGTATGACGTGCTACGCGCTCTCTATGGTCCCTGTCTAGCTAAGCTGCCTGTCATGTACACTACCGTTCAAAAGTTTGGGGTCACCCAAACAATTTTGTGTTTTCCATGAAAAGTCACACTTATTCACCACCATACGTTGTGAAATGAATAGAAAATAGAGTCAAGAC
>JAVQJL010030286.1:0-22752 GCA_036024295.1 Nannoperca obscura | reverse complement strand
ATTTCTTTAAAGTTAAGACTAGTTTAAAGTCATCTTCATTGAAAAGTACAGTGCTTTTCCTTCAAAAATAAGGACATTTCAATGTGACCCCAAACTTTTGAACGGTAGTGTAGGTACTATACAAACATATTTAGTAGGAAATAATTTGACTCATTCTTGCATTCTTTTTCTTTAACTTAATAACACTCAAGGTTTTCACCCTCTCCTCAAAGAGAGATATATACAGTATATGAATATATACTGTAACCCAACTAAACACAAAATAAACACGAGTCAGAATTCTCCTCTCCCCCATCAATAATGGATCAGTTTTGCATTCTTGCAGAATATGTGAATATTTTATAGCCTTGCACTTTCAACTGTGTTTGATCTAAAGCGTCATGTGATGTCAGTGACGGCAGCCGTACTCCTCCAGCACCCAACCAGCCTGGCGGATTGAACAATCTGTTTGCCACTCTGCGGGGAGCTGGAAAGGCTCCATTTGTTACATTTGCACCCACGCAGCTTCAGTAATATTATGCAGAATCTGTCAGCTCCACCTGCCCTTTGCCTGACACACGTACAGTATGCATAAACACAGGTATGTAAACACAAAGAGTCCACATAGCCGCTCACACACAAACATTATCCCTTACTTCACATAGCAGACGCATGCATAAACCCAACTGGCTCTTTCACATGGCCTTGTAGCTGTAGGGAAAGCAGCGCCTGATGGAGTGCAATAGTTGTCTCTTCAGCCTCACTTGCAGTAATTTTCAGTGACCAAACAGGCGTGACTCAGCTCACTTGTTCATCTGCATGCTTGTTAGCACCAATTAACGTTCTGAATGGTAACGTACATTACAGTGATTGGTTTCACAAGTTGTTTTATTGTAATAGATATAAACATTAAATGTTACCTTCGGGTGAGGTGCATTATTATAATAATTATAATGATGATGATAATGTGTTAAGTGACGTTTGTGCTCGTTAAGCCTTCCATTGTAAAGGCAGATCGAGGATGCGCTGAGGAGGACCTCCACTTTGTTACAATTATATTTGATATAATATATAACTTGATAACAATATCAGCAAGTTTGCAACACTCCTTCTGCTGGTTGTCTCTTTGTTAAAATTGTCTGCGGTCACTCCAAGCCACGGGTTGTTTTCTATTGTAGATGTGAAATGGAATTAGGGGGCTGCTGCAGCTGTGTGGGCAGCGGTTTTGTCTCTTCCTGCTCCATTTCATCTTATTCCCTTTAATAAAGAGCCTGGCTAACCTCTGAAGCACATTCTGTCATGGCTGTTAACAGGTCATCTCCACCGCGTGTGCACGTGAGAGAGCGCGTTTGTGCGTGACTGTGTTTATAACGTCAGCATCCTGATTGTTTGTTGTTTGTTGTTTATGGTTGCACATGCATCTGTGCAAATTAAGGTTTATTTCTCTGTTTGTGCTTTTGTTCATGCTCGTGTGCCTGCGTGTGTGATATCACAATAAATGGGTCCCAGTGGAAAACTGAAGCGACGGCAGCAGCAGAGGAGTATTTTCTCTGTTTTTTATTGTTTTCACACATGAGTAGTACTCACTCTGAAAGAAGAAAACACTAAACTTCAGTGCGATGAAGTCAGCCGGCTCGGTGTCAAAGCAGCACTGTGGATGGTTCTTTTTTTAGAAATGTTCAGTTTCAGATTACAACAAAATCAGAAAAGTCACAAGAAGGTGGTTGGAGAATGAATGAATCTCTATTGCTGCATTGTGACAATTACTGACCTTTTTTTAAACATTTTCTTAGAAATTCTGTATTCATTCTGGCTTCAGATGTTATTTTAGTCAGCTTGATATTCACATTCAGTGTTTTTCTCAAGGACTCAACATCTAGAGCACCCTGTGCTGTGCTGCTCTGTGAAATTAAAGTGAAAACAACCTAATTTTTAACAGTGCATTGTATTTACGTGCCTGCAGAAATGTCAGGCAGTTAAAATGTCTGCACACGAAGCCAAAACAATCTGCATGATTAGAATCTAACAAAATAAGGTAAGTGGGAAAATGTGGCTTGAAGAATTTGGGTAAAACAATCCTTTTTAAGTGCTTCCAAAGACTTTTATGAAATCTAAAAATGGAGATGTTTAATCAGCCTCGACGTGTTGGACGCACGACTAACATGGACTTACAAGTTTAAGCTTGTTTTCCGTGCACGCTCCCAGCAGTGAATTAGGATTCTGTTATGAGTCATGTGTTTACAAAGGATGACATTAACGTCCCATTCAAACTGTTATTCAGTCTGCTTTAGGTGATAACCCCCCCCCCCCCCCAGCAGGGAGGGCCATTAATCACTGGCTGTGTCACCCGGGGCAATAAAAGCAGCACAGGCATCCAGTTAAGCAGACATAGCTCCATGGATTTACCATCAAAACATCAGACGGATTTATTTGTAACCATGTTTTATCTTCACCTCTCATCCTCCCTCCGCACCTTCTCCTCTCATTTACACGTTTGACATTGAGGCTCTTTTCCAGTCAGTCTTAAACAGGAGTGCAGCAGGAGAATTTAGAAGTTTTTATTGCAATCAATAATACGGAGCACAGGGGTCAACCCAAGGCAACAACATCTAGAAAGATTTATGTTGCAAATATTTCTGTTTCCCTGGAAGTCACTCTGTAATGATCACTCCCTTCTCCTTCCTCCCGGCAGAGCCCCACTTCATCTCAGCCTACGACATCGGCCTCTTCACCTTCTTCTTCCTGAGGGAGAACGCGGTGGAGCACGACTGCGGCAAGACCGTTTATTCACGCGTGGCGCGAGTCTGCAAGAATGACATCGGCGGCCGATTTCTCCTGGAGGACACCTGGACCACGTTCATGAAGGCGAGGCTCAACTGCTCCCGCTCTGGGGAGATCCCCTTCTACTACAACGAGCTGCAGAGCACCTTCTACCTGCCCGAGCAAGACCTCATCTACGGCATCTTCACCACTAATGTGTGAGTGCATGCAAATGGATTTGCGTTACAGCACTGCACCTAGTTACACGTGCATATAGGAGGGATTTATGCTTTATCATTTGGTATCCTTTCACAAAAGATCCAGGTATTTTTAGTTCCAGAAAATATAATTACTCAGTATTATTAATCAAATGTCTTATTTTAACTTATTACTATCCATACATTTGATTATTAAACGGTTTGGGTTATGTTTCATAGAGTGATTTGTCATTCACAACTTTAAAATAACTCAATACTGAATGTGCTCATACTGTATGAAGAGTTTCATTTCAAGATACTTTATTTGATCTTACTGCAGGGTTTGAACAGCTTTTTAAGAGTAAAATTCAAGCACTTTCAAGGTACTTAAACCAACATTTTCCAGACTCTCGAAGTCTTTAGCATCACATCTAAATTGTTACTATAAATGTTAAAAGATATTTGGTTCAAGCGTATTCCTAACCTTGAAAACATAACGGTTAAAATTAAGCATTTTCATAACATTCAAGACTTTGTAAGAAGCCTGTTACTGTGTGTCACAGGATTCAGACATTACACAGTTGAACATTCAAAATTAGGAGTTAAAAGTTACTTCCTCAGGACAATAAGGGCACGTCTTCATAAAAGGAAGCTGATTTTAAACACAGAACCTTGGAAAATGAATTGTAAAATGTCAAATGAATCAGATCGTGGGGTAATATCCTTTAGTAGAACAGTTCCTCTCTAATGTATTCAACACCAAACATCCTCAAAATATCCTCTTACCAGTTTTTATATGTCCACTTTATAAAAAGAAAGACATTATACATATATGGAAGCATGTTTTCTGGTATTTCAATGCAGATGTGCTATTTCCATGTTTGAAGGATCTTTTTCGCGGTTGGATGTTTAGTTGTGTATATTAGGGCTGCGGTTGTTTTTGCATGAAAAGGATTTGGACGACACGGCTGCAGCTTAAAAGTTGATCTAGTTATATTATTATAACAACTGATTTTAGAATTTAGCTCCAACAGTTGGTTGTTGTTTATGAGGCGGTGTTTTAGTACATACAATACTCTTCAGTATGGGAACACATATGTGCACATATGCTAAAACTCATGAGTTCCAGCAAGTATTTTTTGTGGGAAAAGATTACATTTTTTTAAATTCCTGGCAATAAGTTGTCAGTATTTAACCCCTGTACAGATCCCTCCATTGTTTATCATGTCTGTAAAAGGCACAAATGCACACAGAAGTGATTAGTAAACACCCTGTTCATGACTCAAAAGCTCTACTTTATTAGTACACCTTTGGGACCCGTAATCTATTAACACTTCACTTATGACTCATTATTTCCTGACTCGGTACAGTCACCAAATGTGCAATTGCATTCTTTCTTAAAGGGCTTAGATCAGATAATACATTTCAATAAGCGTGAGAAACAGTGGTAACCTGAGAGAACTATAACCAACGTTTATGCTTTCATTCAAATTCAGTACAACGTGGCAGAGGTGACACTGACAGGTAGATAGTGTTCTAATCTTTTCTGATATGTGTCATCTAAATTAGCTCAGTGTGTGTGTGTGTGTGTGTGTGTGTGTGTGTGTGTTGATAAAAACAAATTGGGGGATGAAAGTAGGAAAGCTTAAATCTACAATGGGACAAAGAAGCTACACACATTTTAATAAATACAAGCGTTTGTTTACCACACAGGCAGTCCTTGCGTTACTCCTCAGCTGTTGAATAGAAAGGATGAACAATCCACCGAAACAAGCTGCAGCTGTGCTGAAGAGCCTTTTCAACACCAGCGAGAAAATTAATGGGAGCAGTAACACACACACACACACACAGACAGACCAAAACACTTCAACTGCAACTTCTTTTCATTTAGCCCTAAGATTTCATCACTTCATAAGGTTTGGTACTCTGACATTTTCCCACCTATTCACAGAGATACAATTTTCCAGAGTTTAGAGGCTCCCTGCTGCTGCTAATGATCAGTGTGGCTGCGTGCAGCTTTCAGCCGAGCTGGATATACAGACTGTTTGATTGCCCCAGGTGGGAGTGTCAAACACTTCATTACAGAGACAAAACACTGAGAGCCAAAGGTGCTTAGAATAGTGCTCTTGCTTTTTTTTGTTCTTGGTAAAAGTGTTATTGCATCACTTTTTTTGCCTGACTAGAGGACGGCAGTGTTCTTCACTCCGGATGCTCAGTCGGTTCAACACCGTAATCTAGAGCAACATATCAACTAACATTGCTATTAATAATCACTCTGCAGATTGCCATGAAAACTGTACCCCAAAGGAATACCCCTACTTATTTTGGTGACCTCCTGATCTTTTATCAAGACTCACCTTCAGGTCAGAACTTCCCCTTCAATACCTCTTTGGCCCGAGACCATTAACAAAATAATACACATGTTGTGCATTCGTGTCTCAGACCCTTCCGAAAGGACAGAGGAGGTCGTTTGCTGTACAGATTGTAAAGCCCACTGAGGCAAATACGTGATATTGAGCTATATGAATAAAATTGATTTGTTTTGCGCATTAGAATGGAAATTGCAGGCTCTAGGCTCCAATAGCAGGGCACTGGAGTAAGAAATGCAGTCAGGAAAATTTAAAAGGCATATATCAACATGCGTTTTTCCTGATAACGTAAGTTTTTAACTGAATCCATGGCACACCTGACAAATTAAATTCCCCTCTTCATATGCTATCGGATGGATTCACGTGCCTGTTCACAAATCATGCATGTTTTGGTTCAGGTGCAATCTCTCCTCTTACATTTATCCCCACAAAACACAAATAAAAACCTCACTACCTGCTTAGAAAATAAGCGAGAGAAAGCCAAAAGGGAAGGAGAGAGGGGGAGGAATAAAGGGCGCTGCATAATCTAAATGGAAACAAAGATCTTTACTTGGTCTAAATGCTGAAATGCCATCGTCCTACAGTGACAGGAACTGAAATAGGTTGCAAATATCAAGCATGTTTAGATTTTTAGGAGATTCTCTCCTTTGGCAAGATGTGTCGAATCTGAAGTCAACAGATCTGCACCCTGAGTCTGATTTTAGTCCAAGTCCTGTGAGACTATCAAGAGTTGGCAGTTAACACTGCTGGTGTAGCAGTGATGTCTTGGACTTTACTATGTGTGTGTTAGTGTAGGCATGAGTCTGTGTGTGTGTGTGTGTGTGAGAGAGAGACTGACTGAGCAATCATGGTTGTTGGTATTCAGTATTCTGTGTTCTGTCAGGGGAGAAGCTGAATCCTGCTCTCTCACCTGTTAAGCTGCCGGTGTTCGCCACCACACGGCTGCTTTCCGTCAGCCCACAGCCATCTTCAGTGACAGAGCGAAAGAGAGAGCGAGGACCGGTAAAGAGGCAAAAACAGAAAGACAAGCCAGGGGGATAAAGAGAGAGAGAGAGCATTGGGATGGAGAGAGAAGGAAATGAGAGGAGGTAATGAGAAAAATTTGTGAGCACCAAGCTTTTGTCCGTGGTCCTTTGTCTTCTCCTTCCTTGCCCTTCCTGCTCTCAACTCGTTGGTCCTCCCTCCAAAACCGCCTCCCTCATCGGGGGTTGGATATGTTAATGCAATCACCACAAACACTGTCTCCATCTGTCTGGCCTAAATTGAACAGGCTCACAGCTGCTCCCAGGAGTTTGGGGCTGTAAAACCGAGCAGGAAGAGTTGGAGCAGAGTACTTATCGTCTCTGCCTGCTCACGAGCCGGGCCAAGTCTGAATTCTGCAAAGTGACCGTGGCATCTCTTATATATTGAACATACCCCACCCCACTGTCTTCAGATTATTGGTGAAGCGATTAAATAATTAACCAACGAGAAGAAACACCAACTTTGATTGTTAATTAAATGTTCATTATGCACAAACGGTTCCAGCTTGCCAAACCGGAGGATTTGCTGGTTTTCTGTTTTACTTAATTGTAATTAAAGATATTTGGGTTTTAGTTTGTCACCTCTGCTTCTGGGACATTGTGATGAGTTTGGAGAACTTGCAAGAGACAGATAAAAAAAAGAATGATCCAAATCAAAGCAGCAGAAGAGGAGATATCTTGACCTTTTGTACGTATCAAGCTCCAAAAACACTGGATCCTACATTTCCCACAATGCAAATCAATTGCCTATCTAAGTTAGACCTTCTGCCTCCTAAACGCCATGCCTCCTAAACGCCCATGTTTTCACCGCCCCACTCCCCCAGTTTGTAACGCAGGTTTTCTATTAAACATTTGTAGTTTTTTAAAGTTGTAGCAAAAACAACCCGCATGACATCACTATGACATCACCGGGGTTATTATTATTTTTGTCTGGCTTTTGGCCATTTTGGCCGTTCATCCGGAGCCACAGAAGATATTTCACAATGGATTTCAATAGCTGAGTGGTACCTCTCATAAATGGTCAACTGATTTTCATGTGTAAAATTGATGGAGTGCCTCTTCTCATCAATCAGTCGCAAGAATAACACACAACGGATCAATCGGTAATAGAAATAATCGTTCCAGCCCTACTTCAGGTGAGGAGCGGGGAGAGAAGGGGGGGGTTCCGCTGTAATTTTATTGAGACGGGCCGCAGCCGTCGGAGCCTGTCGAGCAGTTATATAGTGGAGGGTTTCAGCATTCCATCAGAATAAGGACACTTGAGACTTTAGAGCATGGCCGGGTCTTTTAATTAACTCCGGGCCCTTATTGGCAGGGTTCTTCTGTCGTGGGCTCAGAGCAGCGAGATTCTCCTGCTGAGGCGTCCGACCCGCCGTTACTAATTATGAGCGTCCTTATCTATTTCTGGGTGACTTCACTGACCCCTCCCTTTCATCACTTCTTAGAGGGTCTTGCATCCGAGAGGCTGGTGGCAGCATATGGAAGAGTGCTGAAACTATTGGTCCATTAATTGATTAATAGATTGACATAGAACTATATGACACAATTATGATAAGTGATTTATATTAAAGGTCATTTATCAGGCAAAACTGCCACATTTGCAGCTTCTATCGTCACAAATGTGAGAAGAAATGTGCTGCTTTTCTCTGTATTTTATCATTGTTAATAAAATATCTTTGAATTTTGAACTGTTAGTCGCACAATACAATCTGAAGACTTCACCTTGGGATCTGAACTTGCGAGGAGCATTTTAATATCATTAACTGAAAGAAATTGAATAAAAATGAAAGCAATCGTTTGATTTTAGACCTCTGTACTGCTGTCTGCTGTTGTGCTCATTTAAAACAGTTTTTCATGGTTGGAGAAACAACCAACTAATTAGGGCTTCCAGGCAGGATTAAGAACGGGTCTCCATCTGACAAGTATGGATGAGATAGAAGTGGCTGTAAAGGTTGCTTTAAGGGCCAGGTTATGATGGAAAATAAGTAGTTCATACTACCTGTCGTTCAACCACGTAAAGTAAGTCAGCAAGTGGCAAGTAAGGCGAGGTGGAAAGGTAGTGAAGACATGGTGAAGAAATGGCAATTCAGTCTATCTGGCTAAATCATCATTACTTGTAGCTCTAATACGGAGCGATAATGCCACTCAGGAGTGTTTAAACTTGTTCATGCATTTCAAATTCACATTTGTGCAACCTGACATGTTCCCAGAATGCCTCAAACCCCTCCCATCCATGGGAACCACGTGAGATTTGACTTGGATGATAAATGATATATGCTGGGCAGCCAAGTGAAATAAGCCACACAGCTGTACAATACTTTAGATTTTTCACAACATCCCGTCGTATCACCTTGCTGACATCAAATCTACCTTGAAATGAACCGCGGGGCCCCCAGTGGAAGACTGTGCCTGATCTGAATACAGTCTGACAGCATCTGCTGCTTGTGTACCAGCAGTTTTATCAGTCCTGTCACAAATACACTTTAAATTGAACACTGCTTGGTTTCCCTCACTTAGGGCCAATTTGCATTTGATTAGAAATACTAAAGTCAAGCTTAGACTAGAAGACATACATATATTGTCTCTCAAACAGTTAACAATGCCGTTACAGTGAACTGTACACTTCTTTACAGTGGCTCGAATCTAACACCTGGGTTTTTGTGCAACCTATTGAACCTGTGGTGTTGCTTTATTGTTTAGTGGGTGTGTTGCTGACTCAGTCTGCCTCTGAATGTGACTGTGACTGTTTGGGGCCAAAGCTGTTGCTTTTTGCTGGCGTATTGTTGTGCAGTATAAAAGTATGTATGGATAATCCTGGCAGCCTCCGTTCAATTTCTAGTCCCCGCAGCCACGTAGCTCTGCTGAGTGGGCCCTTTCTCCTTTTCTGCTGCGATGCAGGTATTCACTGAGGTTGAAACATTGGCCTTAATGTAGTTCTAGCGTTCCCTTTTTTCACATAAAATCAGGTTAGGCACATTAGCTAAAAACCCAGGGTTTCAGCTGTACTCCACTGTATTGTGTGTACTGTATACAATGCATGTGCAAATGTCACATATTGATATTGCAGATATTGACCAAAGTGCTTTTCAAGATAGGTAAAAAAAACAAACATATATATAGATGTAGATATATATATATAGATAAATGTAAGAATACAATAGGCATATTGCACATTAAACCACAAAATAATAAAAACAACATATGACAGATCATATTGTCATAGCAATGACAAAGCTACAGAAACATATTTAAGAATGAACAAGATAGATCATGAACAGAAACGTCTGGGGATGTGGCTTAAAACGTGCAACTATACCAGCATCCAGCCGAAAAAGAGAAGGCTACTGAGTGAGATGCATATCAGCCACTTGTGTTTACCAGACAGCCTTTTTCTTCAAGGAAAACTAACACATGCCAAAGTGTTAACATACTCAGCAAAATGTATTAGTGTTGCATAAACAGACGTATTGTAGGATTCTTATTACTGATGCACTCATGAGTCAGCAGCTATTTAATGTTGTACCCGGACCTCATTTTATCTGCTCATATGCCACCGGGTAGCAACAAACAAGTTCATAGCACAGAAGGGAAAAGGAGGGGACGACATAGAGGTTGACAGGGATGAATTCTGTAAAACAAGACCAGAAATCAAGAAGTAGCCTGTTTCAGAGGACAAACGGTGACAGGATCCGGCTGTTGCACTGAGATGAATCACTTGAAGAAGGAGGTTCACTCATAATGAAAGTGATCATCGTGGTGCTGGGCCTCGGAGGGCGGCGGCAAAGGCATTGCAGATGTCAAACAGCTTTTCAATCACTTTTCCGGGCTTTTAAGCAGACTCCCGACATATGGGTTGCATCCATTAGTGCAATAAGGCTGGTATTCCCTTCAGTGCTCCCTGTTTTTGCTGTGTTCTCTTGGCATTATGTGCAGCAACACACTGTCAGAGTAGAGCCTTCAAATAATCTGGACAGCGTCAGGTTTCTGTGGTAGAGTTTGGCTTCAGTGCAAGCTGCAGCTACAGTACAACCACAAACCCACAGTTTAACTTCCTATAAGTGAGCGTGAAAACCGTTTTGGCTGCCGCTAAAATTCTTGCAGCTTATTTGCCTTGTGGTTTCCTCCGGTTGGGTTTTGGTTACTGCTGATGAACCACAGCAAATCACTCTGCTTCACACTCTTGTCTCCACCAGATACTTTTTTTTTTTAAAAAGGAAACACTTTTTACTGAATTCTGGAAGTTGTTCTCCTCTGTAGCCCGCTAGTCAGTCAATGAGCCACCTGCTCAGCCTCCCCCGTTGTTTAGCCAGAGCTCATTTGGAGCTGCACAGCACTTTACCACCCTGCGGTAATGACAGCACATTCGTTTTCTCACAATCCAGGATTGATCTAATGAGAAAGTAGTATCTAGTAGCTAAAGTGATCACAGATCTCTCAAGCTTAGAAACATCTAGGTAAAGGTCTATTACGCCCAGAGGAGAAGATGGAGAGAGAGAGAGAGAGAGAGAAAAGGAACAGAGACCTAATGTTTGAAAATCTTTCTATTGTGCAAGATTTTTGATGGATGCATTCTGTTGAATAAATCAGCCAAACCGGAATGAGCTCACGTCATCCACTTTCTGCTGGGATCAGTGCATATTCCAACTTCCCAGTGAAAGCCTTTTCTTTGATGGAGGGGAAGATAAAGCTCAGATTAATTAGCAAGTGGACCTTTTGAGCTTCAGTTCTTTTCACTGTACATTGTTCCCAAAGGTCAAGAATGAACATGCATGCACAGTCCATAAACCTGTTCAGAACTCGAATCATAAGAAGAGATGCTCTTAATATGATGATCAAATTTCTACTTTCTCTTCTGTTTCAAAAGTAATCCAGTGATTGTTGTCCTCATGTCCGTGGTTACAAACAGAAACTGCTAATGCCCACATGACTTTTCATGGTGTAGATTTGCCAAAATGGAAACATTAGAGGCTCATAAAATGGAGCTAAGGTGTACTATAATAAATGGCAAGTAATAGAGAAACAAGAGTGAAAAAATCCATGAAGAAGGACAGATTTATTTAAATTTTTTGACATTACCAAACCCCAGATTTGTTTATAGATACTCTCATCTATCCGTTCATATACAGACATGTGATGAGTGTTTAAAAATCCATGTGTATACAGGTAAAAATGTCAGACCAAATAGCTTAACACTTTTTTTCTTTCATGAAAACTGCACTAAAACATGATTAGTGCCAGTGGCCTGTCACCACATGGCATTTCTTAGTAGCCTGTAACTGCAGCATCTATAAATAAATATACAGTATTCCATGCCTAGTAACCAATGTCGTAAGATAATTAAAGTGAAAGGGATCAAATCTGAGCAAAAGCAACCCAGGAGTTGATAACATCACATTTTTTCCTCAACGAACCCATTACCAAACCTGGGACGCAGCTTTTTCAGCGAGCAGCAGCCTTCACTGATTTATACTTCACCCCGAAGTACCGAAACGGCTCACAAAGCACCATCAAGTCCTTACAATAGCCTGTCTTTGTCTGAGTCTCTCTCTCTCTCTCTCTCTCTCTCTCTCTCTCTCTCTCCATCTCTCCGTCTCACTACAATGTTACCAATCACTATCTTCTAACTGATGGTTTATCAGCATCCCACAAGCTATGCCAAGATAGCAGGCTGTTCACGGTGTAGTATGGGAAAGGGGGGGGGGGGGGGGGTAAAGCAGGCAGTTAAGAAACTCATTACCTTGCAGCACATTATGGCCAAAGAGCGTCACGATAATAACTTTACTCACACTGCCAGTTTATCCGGGGTTTACCCTCATATGGGACACCTATGAAGCTGCTGTTTGTGTGTGTGTGTGTGTGTGTGTGTTTGTGTGTGTGTGTGTGTTTGCATACAATCTGTGCAACTGCCCACAGTAACCCATATCCTCAGCTTAATACCTTCCCCATTCACTGTGCAGTGCTGATAGCATAGCTTAGCCTCCAGCCAAAGCAAGCCAGCAACGTAGCGCCTGTTTAGTGCAGGTAGAGATGATAGGACTTCCATTAAGAGGATGGAACACATTGCAGAATGGTAAATATGTAAACTCTCATGAATATTATCTGTTGAAAAAATAAGAACCCCCCCCCCCCCTCTCCACCCCTCCCCCCTCCTCTTTCTGCCTCCTGCTACCTTCCCCTTGCCATCTTGTCGTCCCTCTCCATCTCTCTATAAAGCAACAGTATTGCAGCATCTGCGGTGTGTGCCTTCAACCTGAGCGCCATCACCCAGACCTTCAACGGGCCCTTCCGCTCCCAGGAGAACCCTCGCTCCACCTGGCTTCCCACGCCCAACCCCATCCACAATTTCCAGGTTAGCTTTAACCCTTTAGCCACATCCGGGTCATACTGGTCTAATACCAGCAATCCACATTAGTCTTAACACAGTTCAGTTGGCTAACTGTGACAAAAACCATCATGTTTTGCAAAGACGTGGCTAAGAAGCAACACTGAGTACTTAAGTCAATTTTCTTTTTAAGCATCAAACTGCAAGAAGGTTGAGCAGCTGAAAGGTTACGCAAGTGCGCTCAACTTCACAGCTAGCTAACTTTAAGATCCTGAAGGGACTGGTCAACAAACATATGAAAAAGTAATGCTAATATAGATATCTAATAATTTAGATGTCAGATACTTTCGGAAATTGAAAAATCATTCGTATACCTCCAAAACCATCTACTGTTTCAAACAATCAATCTCTCATTTCAAATCCCAAAGAATGAGCAGAAGCTGCAATCCATAGCAAAGCTCTTCAACCCAAACAAAGCTTTCAGAAGTCCTCCTGTATTTATTCTCCTGCACTGTCCCATTAAGTTGCTGTGTTGTTGCTGTGGTCGCATCACAATCGCAGTCGTTTTGCTCAGCTGAAAACCAAGTTGCAATTACTGAGAATAGAATTAAGAACTGCAACAATCAAGCCAGACACGGTATATTGATTTAGTACATGTAATGACTGTGTGGGAGGTCCATTGGTTGGTTTTTCTTTCTTTCTTGCATTCTTCCTGCCTTCTTTTTTCATTTCCCTCACCACATCGCCTTCCCTCTCCAGTGTGGCACTATAGATGACGAGGGTCCCAACGAGGGTTTGACAGAGCGCAGCCTGCAGGACGCCCAGCGGCTCTACCTGATGAACGACGTGGTCCAGCCGGAGTCCGTCAATCCGCTCGTCATGCAGGACGACGTTCGCTTCTCCAACTTGGTTGTGGACATTGTTCAGGGCATGGACTCCCTCTACCATGTCATGTACATCAGCACAGGTTAGTAAAGGAGGAGAAAAGAACAAAACTCAGACTTATTTTCACGCTCTTCACATACAAAGTAGAAACACAACATATCAAATATATAACCAGAAAAAGAAATATCAAGCAGAGATGTGCATTGTAATTTACCTTTCTGGTATTTCTTCTTGTCCAATCAGAATATGGCACCATCTTAAAGGCACTGGCTACGCCCAATAAGAACCTTCAAGGTTGTTACTTGGAGGAGATGGAGCTTCTCCCACCGGGGGTGCGAGAACCAATCCTCAGCCTGCAAATCCTGCACAGCGACAGGTCGCTCTTCGTTGGGCTCAACAACCGAGTCCTGAAGATACCGCTGGAGAGGTGCTCCACCTACAAAACTGAGGCGTGAGTATTGCACAGAATCTGATCCAGGACCATCATACTATGCATCCCGGCTATCAAAGGGAACCCAAACTCAGCCAATCATAAAATCTCATATGGAGAGAATGTTGAATATGCAAACTAGGAAAAAATCAGGGCTGCTGAGCAGGGCCAGCTCTAACGAGGCATCTGGAGGCTAACTACATATTGTCATTGCCGCTGGTTGCAGGGACATTTATTGTATGTCTCGATCCTCTCATTTCCTGTCACCTCTGTACTGCCCACTCTGATTCTTGAACCACGCGAGGCACAGTAGCTACTTTCTGAAAGCAGCCGTGCGGTACACACACTGTTCATTTTATTGTTAATTGTATGCGTTGTGGCCGTGGATTCATTTGAACCTGGTTGGTCCGATATTGAAGGTAAGTCTCTGTCCTCAACTGGAACCAGACAAATGACTGGGGCGGTATCTGTTCACTAGAGGAAATGAATTTATTGTGCTGTTCTCCAGTAATGAAGTTCTGCATGAAACAGAGCGAGCACTGTTCCGCCTTTTGTTTGAGTCTGAATCAGAGGATAAACAAAAAGTGGGTGTGAAGCTGCCTCGTACACTGCCAGGGAAGTTTCTCTGAAGGCACGTTTGTGTGTGAGAGCTACAAAGACACAGAGAGAGAGTGGGAGAGGGAGGCCTTTTGCTCTGCCGTCTCCAGCTTCAGTGTTATTCATGTGAAAATCTCCGTCTCGAGGGTGAGCGAGGGGAGAAAAGCTCTCTGGCTGTTTGTCCAACCTTCTGTATCTCATCAATGCTCTCAATCAGGCCACCTCAGTCCTTCAAAGTCAACTTCATTTTAGCATACAAATGGCTTGGGTTTTTTTTCTGTGTCTGTATATGGAGGGAAGTCTACTCGGTGTGATTTGTGTGTGGGCTGGTGCTTGGACTCAAATGTGCGCCTGCCTGATGAGTCAGCTCGCTATTTCTAGTAAATCCAAACTCCTAGACACATGGGAGCAGACACACATCAGGTAGGGAAACCATTGCATTTAATAAGATGTGGGTGAGATATGCACGAAGAGAGACACTAGAGTGGAACAGGAAGAGAGAAATCCAGCTGCAGAGAGAAAAGCAGAGCGAGCAGCAGCTATTTAAGACACAGTGGGGTGAAACGATAAGACGAGTGGGCTCCAAGGGCACAAGAAAAGGGGGAAGCAGGGGGTGAGTTAGGACGGGGCCACCTTTAATCCAGTCTGCGATATTCTGCTCACCCCTGTGGCTCACTCAGTCTTTGAAGCACACTGCAGCCGAAGGCAAACCGAGCCGCAGAATACGACAGATGTCAACCTGTCCGTCAGCGCGACACCTGAGCTCGCCGAAGGGTCTCGAGCAGGAAAGGGCAGATGGATGACGTCAGGAGAGTTTAAAAAAGAAAAAGGAGGCCAGGTAGTGAATTAATGCATGGGGGATATGACTTCAGCTAATTCTCATGTTAACAGTTAATCTGTTAATAAGTTTAAAAATGCAGTTTGCCAGTGAATGGTGACGATTTAGAATAGCCTGTTTTCAGTTCAAAACTCAAAGCAGAAAATCCTCACGTTGGAGAAGCTATGAAGCTTTTTTTACTTCCGCACGCAGTCTCACAGCAGAAGCTGCAATTAGCCAAGAAAAAGTCTTCCAGTGGAAAAGTGTGACAAAAGTGTAATATCGGACTGTTTTTGACAGTAAACAATGGGAAGAAGTAGCAGAGGAACACTTTTGCTACTATCACTGCCCAGCGGGATCACAAGTTAGCACACAACTAGATTCAACTCTCACTACGGTATCTGACCATGGACAACAGTACTTAACTGTGTGTTGTGCAGCTGGTAAACATTTCTTCCTACCAGTGCATGAAATCTAGAGCTGCTGGTCTGGAGGAACACTCAAAATATGTGGATTACTGACAAACTGGATATCTGTTGAGGAGGCTCGCCTTCACCTTCAGAGAACAGCCTCTTCAATGCCCTCCAGAAACGAATAAGGCTCACCATTACACAGCTCCTAAACCTGGTCCCAATGTGCCCAGTATGAAGGGCTTGCAAACATGAGGAACTGGAGTATCACAGTCTGCATATATGCATATAAATATATATATTTCAGTCCAAGATTAACACATTTTCTTGGATAGGATTGGTAATGCGTCACATGACTGCTGTGATTGCCCTAAGCTGTTACTTTGTACCACCAAGCTCCGGTTTTGCTCTAACTTCTTTTTCTTTGTCTTTTCTTTTTCTTTCTCTGTCCATCTCTCTGGGGGCTCACTACGTGAAAAAGACCCACCTGCCGTCTCGCTCTTTGTCCGAGCACACTCGCTGTCATTGTGCTGCTGACTGAATGAGCCATTTCTCCTCGTCCCCTCTGCATTGTGTGTGGTCGTCCCATTCACAGCAGCCATACATCCATTCACACGCTGTAGCTGATTACAGCTGGATATACCCCGATGGTTTTATGGCTGACAGCGACTCATCTGCAGCCGCACATGCTGATTTTCACCATCACACACACACATGCGTACAGTATCAGGATGGGCTTCACTGCGACAGAGAAGGTGAAACATACGTTATAATGTGTCCACTTTCTTATAAAATATCCAGATGGTAATGAGATAATGGATGGACTGTTGCTGTACAGTTGTTATAATGCAAAAATGCTTAATGTATGCAAGTGTGCATGTTTGTAATAGTTTAAACATGAAATTAAAATGCTGGCTCTTACCCTTTAGCTTACGACAGCAACAACACATGTTGTTTGAATGCCCGTGCGGTTATTGCAGTCTGAAAAGTCAATTAACTTTAAGTGCTTTTAAGGTTTCCTTTTGTTTTTGATCCGTATTGGCGCCTCTTGCAGCCCTGAGAGCAGAATAACATTTACATCATCATCTTTACTCTTTGCTCAAGCACTGCTAAACCTTTTCAACAGCCAGTGATTTGTAGCCTTTTAGTGATAGCTTGCAGACAAATGCTGCAGCTTGTGTGCTGCTGCGTAGTGTGTGTGTGTGTGTGTGTGTTTGCCCTCTATTTGTGGTAATTATATTTGACCTGGCCAATTGGCACCTCTGGCTAACAGCACCACTCTGTCCTCCACCCAGCCCCTATCTCGCTATCTCACTCTCTTAGTAAAGAGATTTATTCTGGCTGCAGCAGCATGCTAACTTAGCAGCACTGTTGCATCCATCAGGGCCCCCCCCACACACACATACTTCACAGAGGGAAGTCCACGCTGCCAAATGGAGGATGAAACGCCTGGTCTCACTCAGAACAGTAGCACAGTGCTTACACCCCCTACAAAAAGCCATCTTTGAAAGCAAGTGCACAACTTTTCTCTCCTTGATTGGTTTCCTCATTTGTTGAAAGTGAACGTGTCGGACAGGGAAGATTGATGCGGGAAATTCAAATGAATCTTGTAAGCTTTTTTTGCAGTTGCTGATGAGGAGAAAGAGCACGAGAAAGAAAAAAATGAGACAAAATACGGAAACAGAAATAACTACAAGAAGGCGGGCAAAGGAGGAAATGCTGAATAAATGAGGATAATGTTGAAGAGGATGAAATGGAACGAATCAGGCTTTCTGTAGCAGCTCTCTTCCTGCAGCCAAACCACCGCTCACACAGCTGCTTACATAAACATTACGTTTTATTACAAGAAGTACAATTGTCCTGCTGGTGATAGTTACATTTCCGCCCGAGGGGCTGTGTGTGTGTATGAGTGTGTGTGATTAACAGTGACCTGGCAGAATTCATGAGGCTGAGGCAGCTCAGCCTGCCTGCAACAGGAGTTTAAAACAACATGAGGAAACCACTAAGTGGCCAGTTGAGGAAAACCGCTGACCATTAGCATCTTTGCCACAGTCTGTGTGTGTGGCTGCTTGTTAAAACCAATGCATACGAGATGTTGCAGTGCAGCTTTTGTTATTCTGTAGCATTGTCCATACGGGACTCTATACGATGGTGTGGACTTCCCTGTGTCTGTGTGAGGGGGAACTTAAAGGACCATTCCCAGCAAACCCACTTTATAGTGGTCTGTGGCCGCCAGCCTGTCAGCAGGCCTCCAGAGCTCACTGCTGCTAAGCCTCTATGACCAATCAGAGGAACACTTCACCAGCCAAGCAGTGAAAGAGAGAGAAAGAGATGACGTCCACACAGTGGATGTATTTATTACTGCTCCAGAATGCTGTTACTTTTATTACAGGCTTTGTTCTGGCCGCAGCTCAGTGTAATCATTTTGCTCTCTGTCTCATCCCCTCTCTCTCCGTTTCTGTCTACATTGCTTTCTCACCCTGCTCTTTGTTTCAGCCTTCATTTGGACCGGCACTATGTCGTAACCTCTGGCTCGCCACTTTTAAATCCCCCCGATGCTGACACAGTCAAGTCACTTTGCTCCCTTTTCAGGGGGGAAGGCTGTAAAATTCGAAATGTTTTGTATGAAAGACACCTGGATTTGCAAAGCTGAGAGAACCTGGCGATCTTTTCTTTCCTGTAAGCAAAGAACAATGTAGGACTGCGAGTGGACTGTGTTGTTTTTGCAGTCTTATCTAGAGAACCCCCCCGTTGTGTCACCCCAGTTGTTGGAACCTCAGGACGTACATGTATATCATATCAGTGACTTAAAGGTGGGGTCAGCAATTCTGGACAAACACTGTTGATATTTCTACTCCAATTTAATTTAATTACTACCGTGGTGCAGCTCTGCTCCTCGTGGGCGAGGACGTGGAGAAGGGAGAGCAGCCGGCAGAGGCCCTGTGCATGAACACAAACGCCACCTGTTGCTGATTGGCTTGAATACTGTTGTGCCACTTTGTTTGTTTTCCATTTCCACAGCCAGGGCTGTGTACAATCACCAGAGAGCACAGCCAGCACACCGTGAGGAGATATTCGCTGAATTTAACAAAGTGTATTGGATTAGAATATGTGACCCCACCTGTAGTGGACTATCAGGACCTCCAGTGTTTGGCTGAAGTAGTTTGGGGAAAATATAGTTTCAGCTTCTGTGTGTACAGGTTGTGAACACTGATTAGGCTGCTGCTCAAAACTGTAGTGCTCCTCAGACAACTATAGGTGATTAAATATCTCAACTGAATCTTTTGAGTTTTAGTTACTCATAGATTAAGCTGGTTACAAATGTTGAAAGGTAGTCGATGAGGGATTATGGTGGTGCAGTTGTTAGCACTGTCAGACAGATATGCAGATTAGAGTGTAATCCCTCTTGCCTAATCCACATTTGTTTTGTCCATCTCCTCCCTATGCCTCTGTTTTACCCATTTACCACCGTTCTGCCATCTATTATCTTACTACTCTCTCTCTATCTCTCTCTGTCTCTTGGCCTCTCTCAGCCTCCCCATTGTTTCTCTGTGATGATGCAGCTCCTTTTTATTCACCAGGGGCTGAAATTGTACATGGATGACAGCAGGCATTTTTTGGCCGACAGCCATCTCACTTTTGTTTCCCCATTTTCTGGACACGGCACCATCAGTCTTCAGCCCGGCTCCAACTGGGCCTAATTGGATGTATTAGCGCTGAGTGCTAGCAGGAGTTCTCTGTGTTTGCGATTCATCATGAGCAGACTTCTTGAATGGCCAGCTCAGCCCAGCACAGCGGGGGAAACAGCCCCAGGGACGGGCTCTCTCCCCTGGAGAGAGGACGAGGACAAAGCCTGTCAGTGGTGGTCCCCTGAGAGCCGCGGCAAAAAATGACAGTGCTTGTGTGGAGAGATGGAGAGAGGCAGACATATGCTTAACTCAGTCAGACCCTCCAGAACGCCTTTGCTAACGTATTCCCAGAGTGTCAGCGCTACAGCTAATAATGGCTGATTCCAATCCATAATTTATCAGCTTTGGTGATGATATTTGCCATTATTCACTGACGACCTGCCATTAAAGGCAAGGTGAACTATTGTTTTTACGTCTAGTTGTTAAAGGGCCTGTAATAAAAAGAGACGCGGGTTTTTACAGCATTCACAAGCGATTTCAAATGCCAATTATACCCCCACAGAGACAATCCGACAGATTTATCTTCCGATGTCACTCGTCCAGACATTTTGTTATATAGGCAGGTGGGTTTTTAAAATTTAACAGGCCATGTTCCATGGCTTCTCTGTTTTGATGTAGTGTGCCATGGGGCATCCACGCTGCTGAATTAAATATCAGCCAGTGCCCTGCAGACTTGTCAAAGCGATGCTCTCGTACATGGTGCCACATCCACAGTACAAAGACACGCCCTTATGGTGGACATAGAGGTGTATTCAGAAGATACACTTGATTATGTACATCCTGATGCAGTTCAGATACCTCTCATTCCTGTGTATCTGCAGACTCAGCCTCCTGTCCAGGCTGACATCCCTCTGCACTGCTTGTTACAGAAATGAGCTCTTCTGTTCCCATCACACGGCCCTCTTTCCACCCACACCGCCTCTAATTGACTTTTACAGCGGCCCTGTTTTTAAAAAACGGTGAGCCGTCAGGGCGAGAAGGCACGGGGAGTGTTTGGCTGGTGTTTAATGAAGCCGCAGAAAGGTCAGAGTGGGAGATAAAAAGCCTTGATACACCCTCTTCTTTGCCTCAAATAGTAAGTCCTTGTTTATTAAATGGCCCCTGGTGCAGGAAATTATTGGAGAAAATACTGAGGCTGCAAACCTGTGCTGTGTCCCAATGACAACTGTACTACTAACACAGTATGTGTGCTATATATGTCACACTGTGTTAGTGTAAAAGAAATCAATGACAGAAAATCATGTGCAATGTGCAGTGATGTCATCAAAAGTGAAACCACGAATGCCAGTCAGTTAAACTTCACAAAGACAGAGATTCTGTGTGGACACCCAGACATTACACTCCAAATCAACTGCAGTAACAGCCTCCACTCTTCGGCTTTCAGGCTTTCAAACTGATTTTGAAACCTGTTTGCAGGGATTTGCTTCCATTCAACCACAAGAGCTTTAGTGTGGTCAACCACTGACGCTGTGTTTGTCTGCATTCCAGTTCATCTCAAAGGTGTTGGGTGGGGTTGAGGTCATGGCTCTGTGCAGGCCGGTCAACTTCTTCCACACTAAACTGGGAAAACCATTTCTTTGTGGACCTGGTTTTAGGCACAAGGGCATTATTATGGCCTTCTTCAAACTGTTGTCCTTTTATAATGGGTATCTCTGATACAGAGTTCGATCTGATACTTATATTAAATAAGTGTAATCAACCAAATGTTGATTAAATGTTTCTTACTGATTGAAATAAGCACTGAAGCCTCATAAATCCGGCCCATCTTATCTTTTACGAGCTTCTTCATCGAAATACTGAAGGCCTTTGTTCAAAACTATTAAGTTGAACTAACTCAAACTATTCAAATGATTTGAATTAAAGTTTAACTGGAAGAATGTGACTCCTAAAATTGAAGATGTCTCACTCTGTTGGGAGTTGTTGGGACTACAGAAACTCAGTCCCCTTGCAGTTGTACAGTGGTCTTACAGAGTGGTGCTTCTATTACCTCACGAGCAATTTGGCAGAGTACAGACAGCTACTTGCAGAGTGCACACAAATCCAATAACAACCAAGTTTTAATTTGGCGTGTCTTCAATTTGATCCTGGAATTAGCATTAATTAGCTGTTAGCTGAATGTTTTGTACACCGCTCTTTGCTAATAAGAGGAGAAATAGCAGATTTGTTACCATCGGGGCTCAGTTAATTTTGCCAACCCGGGGTGTCAGAACAGTCTATCACCGGCCCAATCAAATCATTTCACACCCTTTCACTCTCACTGCAGTGAAATGCTCGCAGCGTGCAGCCCAGCTGGAGAGCAGCACTGCAACACGGCTGCTGGCTTAGTGGAGCCGATACCAATATTTAAATTCCAATTGGAACTACGGGGACATACCGAAACCTGGAAAAACAGCCAGACATCAAGTACACAAAAGAACATGTCTCCATTTTTGGCCATGTAGTGCAGTATAGTATAGATTTGAGACAAAGTGCTGAATTCAAACAGGTGTAGATATTTGTGGGATGACTGAAACACACCAACTGTTGTGAGCACACACGTGTCTGCAGCTGTGTGAGTATCTTACCCCACAGCATTAACCCCCATCCTCACCTGCACTGCCATCAATTTGTCAGCATTTCTTTCCAGATGATACATTTACAGCATGAATGGCTCAATCGAGCTGTAGTCATCTTTTTTTTTTCATAGTTCGACCAGCATTTTTCTCTAAATTAAAAAATAAACAGGGTGACAGGGCACACTTTACCCGGAGCTAATTAGGCTTCAAATCTCTCCCCCTCTCCCTTTCATATAACATTATTAATGCCATCCTTGAAATATGCACTCATTAATTGTTCCGCTTAGCTGATCTCTGTAATGGTGTGTGTGTGTGTGTGTTGTTAATCAGAAAGCCAAATGAGAATTCATCTGACGACGCAAAGCCACACATCAGAGCCAGCACCGAAACGACACGCTCGACCTTCAGCCATAATGGCAGCATGCTCCTCCCTCCATCCTTTCAAATGAACTGTTATGTTCACTGAACTGTGAGTTTGTGGTTGGCCTCATTATGATTAGGATTAATGTTTCACCTGTATTGGAGATTGCATCCGGCGGCGTCATAAAAGGGTTGCTTAATTAAAATGACCGACAAGTATCACGGTGAATAAAGGAAGTCTTCATCTTCCAGATGTGCCACAGATCACCAGAAAACATGGCCTCTCTCTCTCTCTCTCTCTCTCTCTCTCTCTCTCTCTCTCTCTCTCTCTCTCTCTCTCTCTCTCTCTCTCTCTCTCGC